>JANHGN010026449.1:28506-96463 GCA_024605025.1 Megaceryle maxima
AACGGAACAAAGCCAAAAAAAAGCAAAAAAAAAACAAAGAAAAAAAAAAAAAAAAAAAAAAAAAAAAAAAAAAAAAAAAAAAAAAAAAGGAAAGAAAGAAAACCCCGAGAAAAAAAACCCTCTTCAACACATCTTAAATAAATCCATTTATTCCAGGGTTTCATAGAAACCATATAGCTGAAATTGCTACAGGATAATTCCTTATAAGCCTTATAAGAAATGTTGCTGTCCCAGAGCCCCAGTACAAATCCTGGCAAGAATATTGGAGATAACAGATTGGATGCCATGGAAACCGAGACAGACCTAATTTGAGCAGTAACCATTGCTGTTATTTATTTAATTCCGATAAGCCATCTAAATGTAGAATGACTAAAGGTTTCTCTGCACTAAAAATAGCAGGCTTGTAATATTTTAAATCTCAAATCGCTTATGTTTAACAAT
Organism: Megaceryle maxima; assembly: GCA_024605025.1. Taxonomy (NCBI): domain Eukaryota; kingdom Metazoa; phylum Chordata; class Aves; order Coraciiformes; family Cerylidae; genus Megaceryle; species Megaceryle maxima. The sequence continues at coordinate 28,948 of JANHGN010026449.1, forward strand.
ATTTTGGGCATCTGACATTAACATTTTGCACGTCCTCAACATTAGCCCTGTTTGGTTTTATACTGTAAGAAGGAGAAGAGTACCTTGCCCCTTCCATCCATATTAGCATTACATGTCAAGGATGTCTTCTGTCAACCCAGGTTTCTCATGGGAGAGTGGGAGCTTGGGTGTCCCTGCTGCCCTCTCGTCCTCCCCTAAGCTTAAAGCAAATGTTCAAAAGAAAGGCAGAACTGGGCCATAGGAACCAAATTCCTCTTCTCCAAGTGATATCAAGGATCTTCTGTGGTTGTTTGATCTGAACGTCTCCATAAATAATTATCTCCTGAGGCATCTAATTTTTGAGCTGGCTGACAGCTCCCATCTGTTTTTGCACCCCTGACTCCCTTTCCTGAGCTGGGGAAGGAAAAATCTACAGGTGTAAATTTGCAGTTTCTGGGGGCTTGGGATTCTGCAATACTGCCAAAATGCCTGGGAGCAGGGGAGAAACGAGGTAGCTGTTGGGATGTCAGTACTACCTGAAGGACCAAAATGAATTTCCTCATTTCTGCTACATTTCCCCCCCACCTTGTATTCTTCACTGCTTCCACAGAAGGAATAACACCACCATTTCTCAACTGTTTGGGATTTTAACCTTTAAGTGTAAATGCAGCTGTATTCCCTGGGAGGTTGTACACACCATGTACAACAAATAAAAATTTCCTAGATGTGTTTTGTTTCTTAGAAATTCTCTGCTTCTTGCACTCCTCACTCCAAACAACTCCTCCTCAGCCCTATTCCTGCCCTTGAGCACCCAGTTCCTCCCAGCAGTGTTAGCACTTGCTCTTTTGGGAGGAAGATCGATCAGCTGGAGCATCAGGCACCCCCCTGTGCCCCAGCACACCTTTCCCTCGGAAACTTCCCCATCCTCCTGCCCCTGCCTCAGTTTTTCATTTTGCCACCTTTTGAGCTGGGACTTGGTGGTGTGGGTGGCGAGGCTAACACAGCTGTGGGCAGCACTGTGCCATCCAGAGAAGCCCAAAGCCTCGGCTGAGCTAATGAAGCTACAAGGCTGGATCCTCTTGCCATTTAACACCAAACAGCACTGATGACATCAGTGTAGCAGTGCCAGTCTAAATCATCTAAAGATCTGGCACTTAACAGCAGTCTGAATTTTGTACAGGAAGGAGGAAAATGACCAACATTCTTTTTCCACTTTGCCATTAGCTGAGCTCTGTAACATTACCCAAGCCTTTCTTGTCTGCAGCACAGGGCTGAAGGCTGAGTTGTCAGTGTTGTTTTCTTCAATGATTCAGAAGTAGGACTGCAAGAAAGATATTCTGGGCAAGAATCAAAATGAATAAGAATTGCTTTCTGGATCTGCCACAAAAGAGTCAGCATATATTTAGCTTCCATTGCTCTCGTTTACAAACCGGGAGCAGCACTGGGATATTTATAGCCTTCAAAGACCTTGTTCAATGGACTGCAGCTCCGAGGGTCCATGCTGGGATGGATGAGCAGTGATACCCTATATTAGTATACCATGGTATACCATTCAATCTATATATGGCACAATAAGACTGGAATTATTTTGAAAAAGTACAGGTTGTGATTACAGCTTTTTACCATTTCACTGACTGTGTGCTCCAGGACTGTTGCCAGTTTAAGGCTTTAATGGTTAGCAATTACATTCAGAAGCGAAGGGTTCATTCATCAGCTAGGGTTTAATCTCAAGCATGATATGACTGCACAGTGAATATTCCACAACATGCTGCTAATGTTATCTGGGGAAATGAAATCCTGTTGGGCAGGCTCAAGAAGAAGGCACACAGCTTCGAACAACCAGATTTTAGCTGTTACAGAAAGAGAAACAGTTTCTAGTGCAACTTTCCAAAGAGAAAAAGTTGTAGGGGGCAGAGTGCATGTGAGATCCCACATCCTGGTTAGCTCTCTTTTCTCATTAGAGTCTGCAAAGATCTTCATCTTCTGAAGAGCATCTGACGACTGCTTTTCATAAAGAAAATCTCTCCTGAGTTGTCCAACTAACAGCAAAGAAGTACTTTCTGAAAGGATTTTTTTGTTCAGATGGTTTCACAGTGCAATAAAACACTGATTATTCAAATATAATACGAAGATGATGAATAATTTTAAATGGCAATTTCACGTAGCAGATATCTGTCTATATTTAACCATCCAGATCTATACTTAGACTCCTGTGTAAGTGGCCAAATGGAAATTGGCCATTGAAAGTTGGTTATTACAGCTCATTTTATTGGTAAGAGTTTGTTGGTACCATTTCATTTTTCCTTTTTCTAATCCTCATTCTCTCTGCTACTAAGCTTCTTCCTCTACTGTCTTTCTATTAAAAGACTATTCTATTAAATCACAGAATCATCAAGGTTGGAAAAGGTCATCAAGTCCACCCATTAACCCTATTCTACCAAGTCCACCACTAAGCCATATCCCCAAGCACCAGATCTAGCTGGCTTTTAAACACATCGAGGGATGGTGACTCAACCACCTCCCTGGGCAGCCTGTTCCAGTGCCTGCCAACCCTTTCTGTGAAAACAATTTTCCTGATGTCCAGTTTAAACCTCCCCTGGTGCAGCTTGAGGCCATTCCCTCTTGTTCTGTCACTAGTTACTTGTGAGAAGAGAACAGCACCTGCCTCCCTATGGCATTCTTTCAAGACACATGAAAACTACATTTATCTTGGAAGGTGTTTGGACAGCAGAACCTTTGAAAATTTGGACAAACACTTTGAACAGCACCCAGAAACTTCAGTGCCCCTAGAGATGATGTGATGCAAACACTGTATGTCCAGATCATCCCACCTTCTTTGGAGACCCCGTCCACCACCCACCCATCTGTACTGATACCCCAAGAGACCACAGAAGAACACAGGTGGTTTATTAACTGATTCGTTGAATTACGCTAAATTTAGGACATAATATTACAACAGACAAATCTGAGAGTCCGTAGACATCAAGGGACTTGTCTCCATACACACCAGCGTGCACAAGATGAGAATCTGGCTGCCCTCTGCCCCACTGCTGTTCAACACTAAAACCTTTTGCCACCCCTCCACTGCTTCAAAGCTGAAGCAATTCCATTACAGCAGAGAACACAGAGTGAAATTCTTAATTCCATTTAATTCTTGAGCTGCCCTTGACATTCAGCAGAAAGACACGAGTGTACTGAAACAAGTGTAAATAAGGTTAACATAGCAAGAGAATTGCTCCTAAAATTGAAAAATGTAGTCATCTGCTGACAACAATCTATCCTCACGGAGTCATAGCAGGGCCACTGTGACTACAGCTACAGTTGAGTCAGCATTTCCATTATCAACTGCCATTTTCAAGGATTTATATCTTGGCCATTATAAAAAAAAAAAAAAAAAAAAAAAGGAGGTTTTGGCTAAAATGTCCATACAAGCTCCTTGGGCCTGATCACGCCTCTGCTCTCCACCTGGTACTATCATCTGTTCCTGCACAGCATGAGTATGAAACACTCTGGCACTGAATTACTGGTGACTGAATCACTCTGCACAACCAGGACCGACAACTGAAGGGGCAAGAGATCAATGAATCCACCCCTGCAAAAACAGGGATTGTGTTCAGCTACCTTTGCTGAGCACGAATATCAGAAGCCTGCCAGAGCTGATTTGAGTTAGCTTCCAGAAGTTAAGTCTGGCAAATGACTCCCCTACTGTGGCAGGCGTCCCCATCACAGAATTAGGGATGTTATAACCTGAAATTGCAACTGTTGGGTTTGCAGACAAAGTTTTTCCCTTACAGACAGCTCTTAGGGGGTTCACTGTATGTTTGACTCCTGCTTGCAGTGGATAGGCAGGCTGACAGCTCTTTTGCAGTGCAGCATTCACAAAGCTATTACCAGGGTTTAGAAACTGTTTGTAACAAATTATTCAGCTACACAGGACAGATCTTCCACAACAAAGAGATTATTCAGCAACTATCAGTTTAGCCATGGGAAGAGGCAGCTCTTATCAAAAAGAAGGAGCAAAAGAGCGGTTGTGTGCGTATCAGCTGGCTCTCTACCACTCTGCAGAAGCAGAGGGAGGTTTAGCTCAAGATTTATGTTGAGGTTCTACATCTGGCACCAAGTCAGACCACAGACTCACTGAACTGGGTGAACTGTGAGAGCCTCCCAATAACACACTGCAAGTTACACCAAGGGTTCATATTAATCATGGCTTTGCACTACCAGCCAGGCTGCTAAAGGCAACTTCTAGTCATAGAGATGCTCACAGAGACTGTAAATTAATTCAACAAATTAATTTTAAAATGACAATTCACATTGGACAAGCTGGTTGTGTGTAGTAGCAGCATGTAATAAATACAATGTAGAGTAGTTTAAATGAAACAGTCTTCACCGGGGCCAGTTCACTGTGAGTAGGTTATTTTGGTCCTTCTCCATGTTACAAGAGTGTTATGAGATGACCTACTCGTGACCAAGTCCTTCACACAGGCAGAGGCTAACCTGGGACAGAGAGAGGACTTTTCCATAGCTGTTTTCCCCATCTCTCCCTGCAGACATGAGCCAACCTGGGGCATGGGGCTGCAGGAGCCTTCGCAAGCAGCGGCACTACCTGCCCTACCTGCTCTCCTGGGTATCCCCACACTGCAGGACTTCCTACCTATGGGCTCTACTGGCACAGCTGAGGTCTCAGCACGTGCTTTAATAAGAACTGTTTTGTTTGGCATTGTTTACACAAACCCTTAATAAACTTTGTGTTTTCACTCTGTTTTCTTTGAGCTATTTTTTTCCCCAAAGGAGAAGGTTTTTATCCTATCAGTTCTCGTGCAATAGCCCAGAGTTACTAGATTTTGTTCACCTCTTTCTTATGTTCTTTCCTGCCTTATGAAGCCTTGAGAACCACATCCATTCCTCCGTGCTGTTTCTTTTCCTCCTGCGATCCCTTGCGGCTGTCACTTACCTTCTAATGACATTCAAATGGAAGTTCCATGCTGTCAGGCTAATCAATGCCAATAATATAATTTAAATGATCGAGTAGCCTTCAGAGACTGTGTTTAGTTGTTTTATACGTTGAAGAAATTGAAGGGAAACAAAGCTGAGAGCTGTAGACCTCAGAATGTGTTTAGGTAAATCAGGCATATGTAATTTCAACTAGAAAACACCTCACAGCAACTATTTATGTAAATATTGAGAAGGGTAATTCATCTTTCTCTGGCTTTTCCTAGCTAGAACTAAATATTGCCATTGGGATATTTTTAACTTACACGGAAGAATGAATTTAAGTCTCAATGGGAGGCTTCAACACGGTGAAATACTTAAGCCCTTGTATAACTTTAAAAGGACACAAATAGTCCCACCGAAGTCAATGGGATTTAATACACATACTTTAGAGCCAAGCTGAATCACAGCCTGAACAAATGCTGGTTTCATCTTACAGAATTGTGTGACCCGATACCCTACTCCCAGCCGTAGCCCAGCACTGCTGCCTGCTCTCCATCTCACACAGCCCAAACACTAAACCCAAATCCTGTCTCACTTGCAGCTTAATAGGACTCAATTTTTTTAAGTCGCATTCCCCAGCCATCTTGTTTCCTCCTTTATTAGAAGTAACACTAGATGTGGCTATTACAAAATGAGATTCCAGGGAAAACTATTTGCCAGCCTATTTCCTTTACTCACTTGTCAATCATGAACGCTATCACCACTGTCATTATACGGTGGGTCCTACTGTCTGTGAATGACAGTGCTCTCCTACAGGTTTTTTCTGTCACCAGTGTGTCCCTGCACAGCAAAGAATTAACACACAAACACACGGCTGTAAGGACATGAAACTTGCAGGACCTCTCTGGGTAGAAGTTGCAGCCACAGGGATTTACTACTCCAGGGGTAGACATGGTCCTCATCCAGCTGGACATGTTGTCACTGGTCATGCTGGGAGCCTGTACACCATCCTGGATGGTGCTAAGGAGAGGAAGGGTAAGGACAGGGAACCACGCCACCTGCGTGGCAATCAGGCTCCCAGCTACTGTGACCCCAGATCTCCCTCCAGCTCAGTGTCTCTCCCTCTATGTCAGCCTGGGTGGACACTGGGCAGCGCCAGGTGCCGGGGTCGGGAGAGAGGTTGCATCACACTCGCATCCCTCAAATGACTCCCTCTGCCTCCATCATCCTTCCTTTGCCCATATGGATGTGGAGGAGGATCACGGGCCAGGGCACTTCCTCTGTACAATCCAGGCAGAAAGGTCAAGCTGAGTCCAAACACTAGTCATCCAAATCACAGTTTAGCCCTACATTCTAGCAGGTTTGGGTCTGCGGGCTATAAACACCTTTAAAAATGGGGAGGAGGAGCTGAACTCTCTCCCAGGCAGAGGAGAAAAGAGGTGATTTTAAATATTAAACTCTCCCTGTCTTTGAAAAGCTTAGATGTGCCCATGATAGGATTTTTTTCTGTAGGCAAAAGTTTCTCTGTACCCTTCAAATCAGCAGCATCAGAGAGAGGTTTAACTGCGGACAACAGAATTCTGCAGCTGTGTCCAACGAGAAGCTTCATCCTTACCCTATATAGAAGGTTTTCCAAGCTCCTGTTACCAAAAAGGGAACAGGCAAGCTGAGCAAACCTGTTTGCTTGCCAATTTAAGGATTACAATTCAACTGAATGCTATGGCTCTGTACACCAAAGCAACTAAAATATTGACAAGGCTACTTCCAGGAGTGATAGCATTGCTAAAAAAGAACCACAGTAAATAGGGCAATTGACTGGAAGCTAAAATGGTGTACGCTTTCTGGGATAAAAATTCCTTCAAAGATATTTATTAATTCATTATTCAATGATGACGTGCATAGTGCTGCGCACACTTAAACACTTAGGCACTGCTATAACTGCTTCTTGAAATTCTGATTTGCTTAAAATATTTAGTCCATTTTCATGCTAATTAGGGAGCAGGCAGGAAGGGAAGCCATAGATCTGTGAAAGGAAAACCAGACTTGCCTCTTTCACCCTTTCCTGCAGCCAAAATCTTACATGAGCTTATAAACATATTATATATTTTAGCCATCTGAAGCAGTTCCAGCTACAGGACAGATCACAGCCAGCACAGGTCAAGAGGTGAGGTATGTCAGCCATGGTCAAGAATTAGAGGTAAGGTACAAAATGCAATGCAACAGCTGTCAAAAGCAAATCAAGCTACTTGGAGCCTGCTGTGTTCCCAAGCTAGGCTCTTTTGCTACTCCAGTAGCAATAATTGTACATCTGGCCACAAGGATTTGAGCACAGACGCAGCTCTCCAGTCATTTCTCAATTCCAGTTGTCACTGGAGGATGCCAGAGCTGGCTGACCAGCTGGGAAACAGCAGGTTTTGCCAACAGGATCAAAAGACTAATCTTTCTGAACACTGTGATATTATTCCTCTTGAGTTCCAGGTTTTGGGGGCCCATGATTTTCAGCTCTCCATTGCATTTCTCCATCTGCCATCCTATCCAGCCCCTTCCTCAGGCAACAAATAAAATCACCCACAAAGAGCCAGTTGGGGGAGAATGAGGGGCTGGCAGCTGCAACCCAAATCCCAAATTTTGTGATTACAACAATTGGTTTTGGACTTACTCCAATAACTAAAACAGCATTTGCTTAGACAGTGCATTTCTTAGGGTTCCCAAGACAAAAGTCCCTCCTTGGCTGACAGAAGGAGATTGACCATAGCATTGCAGAAGATCTTGCTGGAGGTTGGCAATCATAGTACAACATGGGAACTGCAATCTAAAGGACCATGGCAGAGAAGAGGCAGCGTTCCCATTTCATTTTATCTATCAGGCTTAAAGCAATTTTCAAAACATTGCCCAGAAAATGTTGCCTAGAGAAACAAAACAGAATAATATCTAGGCAAGCTGCTGCTGCATTAGAGAGAACATTGCCCTAAGAAACTCTCTTTGCAAATGCATATTCCAGCATTTCACAGTTCAAGAGAAAGTGCAAGGAGAACTATCCCAAGAGATTTTGCTGCGATGAAGTAGCACAAAGAGACTCCACAGAAGAGACAGGCAGTTGCATCTTCCTAGATGACTGGATTCCTAGAGCAATCTGAAAAGAATACGAGCAAGTTCATTACTTCTTCCTGAGTTCCTATTCTGTTTTCGTTGAGAAGCACCAGCAACACTTTGGTGATACCTAGTCCTCCACACACCAAAAAAAAAAAAAAAAAAAAGCAGAAAGGAGTTCTTCTAGAACGAGCCCTGACTCATCCTGGTAAGTTAGGCTATCATCCACATAAGTCTGTCTGTTAACTTTGAATCTCCAACTCTGGATGGGTGCACAGATCTTTTCATTGGCAAGTGCCAGAAGCTAACCCGCTCATTAAAAACATGATGACCTCCTAAAACCAGTGTAAACCAGGAACTCACACTGCCTTTAGGAGCTGCAACCAATTCTTGTCTTTGCTGTGGTCTGGAGACCCCTTTGAGCTCTTGAAAGAGTGGCTGTTTGCAAAAGAACTCAAAAAGTACTTAAGATCTAGACTCACAATTTGCACTCTGATTCTTCTCTCAGCTCTCCAAATAAACATCAGATGATCCACCAAAAAGCTGCCTGACTGCCACCCACCAAAACAGACCCCACTTTGAGTCTGATGGATTTCACTGCACTGTCATTTTGCTGGTACTGTTCTGCCAACTGAAATTTCTAGCTGCAAATTACATTTGAGAAGATGTGCAAATATTTTAGATGCACAATCAATATGCTGTACATGACAAATGACAAAGTAGGAAAGTAATAGCTGGCCGTAAAGCCTGGCTTCAATGCTGAATTAAGAAGTCTAATAAAGTGACAGCTACCATCGTGCGACATAGACATCTGGTTCACTCTGCCAGCGACTGCATTGTTTCAAAGAAACATTTATATGGTATTTAGCTTAGCCTAGTCATCAGCTCCCATCAAATCAAGAATGTCCCTACACTACAGATTCTCTATCCTTAAAGCTGTGAAAACTGAAAGGCAAAAGAGATGAAAGTTACATTGGGGATAATGTAAAAATACATGCTAATTATCTATGTATGGAGAACTTCCACTGCAGTTTTGAAAGCAGTGGGCTGCATGTACCAAGCAGTGAATGACACATGGTGTGATGCAGTAGGCATGTGGGGAAAGCACTTTGCAATGTTTTAATAAATATTTTTCTATGGTCCTGATTTTTTAGAAACAATCTGACTAGTGCAATCAACTGGATGCTAGAGGAAATGGCTGTGCTCGCCCTCCTGGTGCTCCCAGCACACCCTGATGCTGCTGAAGCAGGCATGCTGGTGCTTACTGTTGGCAGCATGTCTACCCCAATGTCCCACGCCCTTGAAGGGAATTACACTTTTGACATGTGCTCACCAAGAAGGTTGAGCTTTTGCAAAGCATCCAGCACAATGCTGCCCTTTTTCTGGAGCTGGCATTTTGTCTGTGCTGTAACAGGTTTGTTGAACTGCAAATCAAGCTGATTAACTGGGATGTTAGGGCATTAACAGTATTCCTCTATAAAGCCTTGCCTATGAGTCCAAGTCTAGTCCCATAGTAAATCAAAGCTTTCACAGACATCAGCAGCAGTTATAGCAGGTCCTCTGCCTATTGCTACAACAGCCCTTGGGAGGCAGCCCTGGCATAGCTTTATACAGAATTACAAATAAAATTCCTAAAGGTATCAAAAATTTACATCTCCAAGTCTTTACCAACAGCCTCAAGCCCTTCCCCAGCCAGGTATATGCTAGTCCAGAACTCTAAGAGCTGGTGCTTCCCTTTCTCTGGAATAGGGAAAGAAGGAGGGAGGGAACAGCTACAGGAAACCTGGATGTACACAGGCACCTCTCTGAGCTTGTCAGAGGATCCTAAAAGTGATTTAGGAGACTAACTAGCAGCAGTCTCATTTCACACACACACCAGTGACAGCAGTAAAGAAGTCCTCAGGTTAGGACATCTGGAGAGCCACCCAGCAGAAGGTTCCAGCCACTTGCATCACCTGCAACTACAGCCCTTTGGGAAGTGTTCCTCTTGCAGCTTAGTATTTTCACCATCCTGGGAAGAAGTGTGAGCAAAATTGGAGATTTTTGCCTAAATATTTTTTTCCTGAAATCAGTCTGTCTGTAGTAGCTGACCTCTAAATTTATTATCCCCCTCCTCAACCTTGGTTTTCAATAAGGACCAGCCCAACCAAGTCTGCTGTCTTTGGGGACCTCCTCTGCATTTTTATGATGGACATTGCATTTCTTTCTCTTATCTGTGGTGGCTGCTGGAAGCAAGAGCTTAGTTTGGGGTCAGTGCTACATGATTTTTACATCTGGAAGTATTAAGGTGAGCAACTAGATTCAGAGATGTTGAAATGAGATGGAGAGAGGCATTTGCTGTAAGAATTTGATGGAGCAAGGTGTTATTCCCTTTCAAGTATGAGAAAAGCAGATAGATTTTGAAGTCTGCTTCTCTAATGGAGGACAAGGCGCTGGAATCTGGCTGCTTTGAATCTGAGAGAATAAAACAGACAGTAAAAATGAATGTGAATGAATGATTGGCCTGTCTCTCTCCTTCATAAAAATACCATTAGCTCATTTCATGTGCCACATGTTATTTACTGACTAGGTCACTGAGAAGCCTGTGTTCTCCACCCTGAATGCTGCTGCTGGATGTACAAATGCTTTTTTCCAGAGGGTAGATTGAGGCAGCAGCTAACACTGTTATTGGGGGCAGCTATCTACCTAAATCTGCAGTGGCAGCAGGCAAACAGTTTATACCAGTACCTGAAGCTCTCCCCAAAACAACCTTAGACCAAAACACAGCAGAGGTGTAAATAACTCTGAGCTAAACCCTTCTCCTGTTCATGTAGGAGTGGTTGTCCCACCAGCCCTATGAGGTTTTATCAGTTTAAGTACAAAGAGAAAAAAACTTGCCAATCTCTCTATTTTACCCCTGCCAGACCCCACATTGCCATCAGGAGTCAAGAAAACAGAGAGTGTAGTAGTCATGCTAGGGACAAGATTGCTTCTGAAGGTCTAACTGCAAGACCAAGAGCTGCCATGTTCACCTGAGTCATTCCCAGTAGGTGAGCTGTGTTGTGAACAAAAAACACTCCCCCCATCCCCAAGCTGAGGTCTCTGGTTCCTCAGAGAGGAATCCTGCTCAGGCCCTCTGCCTGAGCCTGATTTGAGTTTTAAGAAGACAATTTTGAGACTTTAGTCTCAAATATATAGATATATGAAATATTGATATACAAATATATAGATATACAAAAGCAGCCTAACTAGTAACTGAGCTCTCCAAGGAACCTAAGCTGTCTATGATATGACAAGTATTGCCAAAGATAGAGAAAAAAGACCATGCCATGAACATCCCAGTAGACCCAAGTCTCAGTGGAACTAGACATCTGTCCAGTTCGCTGGTAAATGTCATGTCAACCTTTGGTGGCTTTTCCTATGAACCAGACAGGGATGGTATCATGCTCTTCCCTATCCAAAGGATGGCAAAGACCATCCCCATACCAGGGGTACACATAGCAGTTGCCATTTTGTTAGATGTGAGAATGCCAGAAGCCCTGAGCTGCACCTTACAGAGCTGAAGGAGCTCTCCCAGGATGAGAGGGATGGACCTTTCCTATCCCAGGACAAGGGGAGATGACACACCTCCTTGGTATGTTGGGATGAGACTAAGATGCCAGCCAGAATCGAGTGGAGTCCCAACCCCTTCCTCCTTCATTACAGACCAAAAATAAAAATGACCCATCTGAATAGTATTATCCAGCAAATACATAGACATCTGGGATTCAGTGTGAATTTCAAGACCGACCAAGGCTGGCTGAGAAGTGATGTATTTAATTAATGAGAAATCAAGACAAGGCTGATTCTACTGAAGTCCAGCCTGGATGTCTCCCCACAACTGAGTCTGCTCTGCAGAGAGGACTGAGAGAGGGAGCTTGGCGCCAGGTCCCCCTGGAGCCCCAAACCCGCTGGACAAGGACCCTCCAGACAGAGCCTGCACATACACACATCCCTAAAAAGCCATCCCTCCTGCTGTCCACTGCCACACGTACCACCTGACAGCTTCTCGCGGAGACGCCATTATCCATGATGGTTTTGACATCACCACATCAACATCCTCCTGTCAGGAACCTTTGGTTCGCTCCCACGTGCTCGGGCTGGGGCCGGGGCCTCCAGGCAGTGGCTGCGAATGCAAACGAGCCAGCAACAGCCACCGTCAGCACCATTTCACCAGGAGCTTCACATCCTCCTCCCGGTTGTCATTTCTGATTTTGCAGCCCGCTGGCTGAGGCCATTTGCATCCGTTGTCTCTGCAGAGTAAGGACAGAGCCAAGCTTTTTGTCGCAGGACTTTACACAGTCAGAAAGCAGGTTTTGTCCAACATCTTGGTAGCACTGGTGGAAATTGAGCACATTCCCACTTTGCTGTTTATTTTCCAAAGGCAGAGGTCACCTGGGGTCAGAGCCGACCAGCTAATTTAAGAGCACAGACCATAAAATGAGGCTTCACGGAAGGGGCAATGGAGACATTACCCTGCTCAATATCTAATCTTACAATGCAGAATCAGAGGCATCTCCCCACAGAAGATCATCTGTTTCCTCCACAACCTCCCAAGAGGTGGGGAGAGATACAGAAAATAAAGCAAATCTCATTGTGTATGGGAATTTGCAATCTGGAAACAATATCAAGCCCAACTCTGATATTCACCCACACTAAGGCAGAACAGAGGTCAACCAGCAATCCAAAGAAAGAACTCTTGACAACCAGGCTCCTGACTCCAGCAGTACAGACATGTTTATTTATAGAAGTAGAAAGTTTTAGGCTTTTCAAAATATTTTTCAGTAAATAGGGCCTTGGGTTCCACTACATGATAAGGGAGCAGAAGGAATAAAAATAGGTAGAGAGCCCTCAGGGAAAGAAAGAAAAGTGAACATTAAATCTGTTTGTGAAAATGCTCTTCCTGTAAAATAATCTCTTTCGAGCACATTGGCAGCAGTTTGTTCAGCAAAAACCAGCAGTCTCAGGAATGGACAATTTTTGGAAAGATAATTAAACAAGAGGTCAAAACACGGCGAGAGGAGCAGGCAGGGCAATTACTTAGCCTCAATGCTTAACAGTAGCTCAGAGACACATTTATACAGCACCCTTCTGGGCAGTTTAAACTTCCATTTTCCTATTTCAGTGGTTTAACTGCCTCTAAACTTGCTAATATCTAACCTACAATGAAACAGCTTTCTCTCCTTGTAGAAAGACTAAAAAAGATAACTCAAAAGGCTTCCCAAACTGCTGGACACTCCAAAACCTACCCAGGCCTTTGACGTCCCCTCATTCTCATCCAAGCTGTCTTTATGTCATATTATTTAGCTCGAGAAACCAGACACAGCCACTTTGATGCCAATCAGAGTTCCATCCATACTGAAGGAAGCCAGCTGAGATCAGGTAGTTTAAGAGGGGAGAAAGACTAGGGTGGAGAAAAGTGACACACAACAAATAGAGAGATGTCCCAAGGGCACAGGAAAACTACACTGGTCCTGGCCTCCATCAGCAGACTCTCAGCTACTTCTAGACATCAATCACCTGCAAACTCAGTGCTGACCTTGCTTAGAGCAAGAGGTCAGTCTAGATGACTTCTTCAGGTCCCTTTCCACAAGATCTCTCTTCTTGAAGATCCTACATAGCATTGCAAAAATGCCCAGAGGATGAAAACCACCAGTAGAAGGGTGCTCAGCAGCAATTTGCTGTGTGCTAACTGGAAAGTGGGAGATGGCTCAGGACCCCTAAGTCAGGTCGTTCCTGAATGAACCTGTAGGGAGATGCATCCTCCAGCCCCGTGGGAAGGAGCTGGCTGCTCCTCCCATGCTGCCTGTTGATGGCAGAGCACCAGCAGTGGAGAAGGCATGAGGGGAGCTCCTGGCCATTCCTCCAGATGCAAGGGATGAAGAGTTGAAGCTGGTTGAGGAGCAAAGAGGAAAACAGCAGCTAGGAAATAGAAACTAGCACAAGGGAATAAATCTGCAGTCACGTTGTCTTCACCACTCATTAATTAGTCCTGCTACCCTGAGATATCTGAATCACTGAAATAACAGTAGGTCCATTTGGGACCCTATTTGGAGGCCTTAGGGCTGTTTTTTGTGCCTCTTCAAGGAGGTGTAATAAAAACCCACCTTTTCATATTGCATAGAGAAATCTGATCTGAATCACTCCAAGCTCTCAGGCCAGAGCTGAGCCTTCGCATTTGCCTTATTCCCAAGAAACATTCAACTTCCCCCCCGCAACAATAACACACCTCACAGCTTTGATCCCAAGGGGATTGAGTGCAAGACAGACTCTTTCCCTGATGGTTAGTAATGGAGGCCTAGGTGGGAGCTCTGGGCACCAGGTAACTCTAGCTGCTAAATGGGCTGCCTGCTGTAGAGGCAGTAGACCAAAATGCTTGACCTCAGCTTCCTGAAGGCACCTGCCATTAGTCCTGGATGCACAGCTTGCCTTGCATTGCCAATCGAGAAGATAAACCTGTGAACACCAGCCTCTGCAGAGCAGCAAAGTGAAGGGGTGTTAAGCCAAGGAAGGCAGGCAGGATGATTCAGAGTTGCTTTTAAATTACAGGATTCCTTCAAAGTGGCAGCCATCTGCAGTCACACAAGCTGCAAGACAAGTGCCTAGGGGAGACAACTCAGTTTCTTTACTAAATGAAGTGGAATAGGCACCTTACTCACTCTCAACTGCTCTAATTGCTACTGTTTCCATCAATTTTTAGGCTTGAATGTTGAATAAGCAATAGAGTTACTATTTTAAAACCATCCTTGGTTCTTCACTCTGTGCAAAGTCAATGGGAAAAAAAGTGCAACGTAAAGCTTTGATCCTGCAGATTCCTGGAGATGCTCATCGCTTTTCACAGAGACCCGTGAGGTGGAATGGGTTTCTGTCTCCACAATGCTGCTGAACCCACACAATTTTCCCCACACAGTTAGATTTTAGGTGTTCAGAAAGAAGAGGGCTAACCTCTGGGATGGAATTCGGAGGGCTCCTGGGACTCCTCCCCCGGGTACATGGTGAAAAACTGCTTTGAACCTCCAGCCTACACTGCACAGCTGGGGCCACAGGTCTTCCCGATACATCAGTTCTTGATTCCACATCAGTGCTAAATGCACCTGAAATTCTCCAGCAATGGTACTGGACCATGACTTCTGTTACTGTTCTAATGATCATTCACTTGCATTTCTTGTGTGAAGATGCCTCTCTTCAACCTCCAGGATCTTGCTGGAGCTTTATCTGCTATACTGAAAAGGTTCCCCTTACAACTTTTTGTTCCAGATGTGGAAAGACTTGCCTTGGTTAGCAGAAAACTGTTATTCTAATAGCTAAGGAAATTGCTCAGGTTTCTCACAATAAGGGATGTTAATCAAACCTTATATTACTTTGATAAATCTTCTTAGAGGGGATTTTGATTAATTTCAACTGTTTTTAACTGCTGACCCAGACAGACTCTTCATACAGCAATTACATTAGCACAGAGGCAACGTCCCCTTCCCAGTCTATATGTGCTCAAGAACCACATTAACACTTCTGCTGAAGGTGAACTCCTATTCAGCATATTTTTCCATGGGCCATCCTTTGCCATCTCTCCCCATGATACCATCCTGACTTGGGAGCTGGCATCTCATTGCCAGTGCCCTTTCCAGTCAGATGGTAAGTATCATGGAAATGGAGAGAAAGATGAGTCCTTGGAGTGTACCCACAGTACCAGTAGCTGACAGCAATCATTTGGAAGACCATTAGTTAGGCAGCTTTAAAATCCATTTAATACGCACAATATTCATTTCTGTGCTCCCTGGTTCCTTAATATAAAGGACTCTGCAGTACCAAATTGTGTCTTGCAGAAGTCTGTGTATAGTCTGTTGTATCAACCCAAGCGTTTTCATCAACCAGACTTGTAGTATCACCCCCAAAAATACTACATCAAGCTCCTTCAACACCATTATATTTCCCTTAAGCCACAAAGGTCACAACAAAGGCAATTTTTCCTTCCATAATTCATTATTCAGTCTAAAACTTTGACGTTCCTTTCAGATAACATCAACAGTCCATAAAACTTGTGATTCTCTGCATACATTCAGAATCCAGTAGTTTAGTCACTGGTTTATTTGCATTTGCTTGAAGCATAAACACCAAAGACTTAAAAGCATCCCCATTCGGAGCAGGTAAGGGGAAAAAAAAAGCCAAAAAAAGAAAACAACAACAAAAAATAACTCCTTCCCTCTGCGTTTAGATGGGAGTCTAAATTAATTTTTATTTCAAAGCACTGGCTGTTTTCTGCTATTAAATATACCACAGAGGATAGAGATAGAAGACTGCAGAGATCTGCCATAACATCGATCTGTGTAATGTAAAAGGAAGAAACATCTGAGGCTCCCGACAGATTATTCTCATATTTAAGCATCATCAGAATGAGGATGCATCAAATTTACAGGATGCTGAAAACAATGGAGAGAAGCGATGCTTACTTGGGGCTCTGCACAGGCTGTTTTCAGAAGGGCTTGTTTTAGCCTTAAGTTTCCCTTTATTGGAAAGAATTTGTCAACAACAAGATATGCTTAATGTTAATCATGCATGTCAGATTCTGCAGGTGAAAACACTACAGAAAGACCCTCACTGGAAGAAGTCTTTGATCAGGCCGTAATGCTCTTTCTACTCAGAGGTGAATCTGCAACCAGCTCAGCTCACTCTGCTTTTATTGCTACAGCTGAGGACCAAAGGCCTCCAAGATATGCAATCAGCTCCACTATGAGATCAGAAGGACTGAGGGGCTCTGGGGCTAGCTGCAAAAATCAAAGAGATGTGTTCCAATTTTTCTTCTCTTTCATTTTGCAGATCACCTTCAGGGACCTGGACCACTTCTACAATTGGCAGTGGGTCTTTCCACCCAAGAAACTCTGCCTTTAATGAGCATAGGGCAGAAGCCTCGACAAACCTTCCACTTTGTGGTCATAGTTATTGTTGTGTCCCTTCCCAGCCCAGTCCCAGGTTGCCTACTGTCCCATCCAGTTACTTTCAACAGGTTTTGCTTTTAAGCTTTTTTTGACCACTTTTCCCCCACCTGCCCCCACCATCCCTGCTGCTACGGGGCAGTTCCCAAACTCCTTACTCTGAGGCAAAGAACTTGTCCCTAAATTCTACCTCGAACTTATTTATGGCTGCTTTATACTCCTCTGTTCTTACATCACTGTTCCTTTCCTCCTGCAGGACACAAAATTTAGATTAAAAAAAAGCAAAGCAACAACAACAAAACCCAACAAGATCTTATGTCAATCTTGTAGAGTATCTCCAGCCTGCAAGCTATGTGCACACTGGCAAGATGTAGATCTGCTCTTTTCTACAGGTATACGTTTTGTAGTTTTAAAGAAGAAACCGGAGGGAAAAACTGATACAGACAAGAAAAATAAACATTTGCACCAAGCTCAGCTTCCTTAGGCTTCTACGGAGCCTGTGCTGAGTAAAAGGTGTTACTCAGATTTAACTCTGAATAAATTACTTTCTGGAAGGCTTAAACTCCTTCTCCAGCTAAGGAGAGAGTTTCCCCTTCCCCAGGCTGGCCCATGGCTCAGTGGTGTTAGTTTTGCAGGAAGCTGCCTGCAGAAGCAATCCACAACCAGACCTCTCCATGTTGGAGTACACAGGGAGAGGTCTCCTCCTGAGAGACTAGGACTAGGAGCATGGAGACTGCGTCTGCAGGAGTTCTCACACCGTGTAACTGGGAGCAAGGAGAAATCCCAGTTCTACCTGGGTAATTGATATTAAAGCTCCCGGAGGTAGGATGCAATGCATGAACTTCAGGGCTACAGCAGCTTTCCCTACTCTGTAGTTCTTGCCCAAATTACTTATTTCCCTTCTGGTATGTTTTAGCTCTAGTGGCACACATTGCAGTTGGTTTGCCTCTGATGAGCTTGCCACTGTTTAGAGCAACAATGAAGACACAAATGGCATTTAGAAATTTCACTAGACAGATTAGAAGCATTAATTAAAACTCATTTGATTTCAGGCACCATAATTTGGTTTCCTTCATTCTGTCATCAACAGTTTTGATGCCGCCCTATCTTTTGCAATGAGGCCTAACTGCAGCAGCCCTATTAGCTGAGGGTTCAGTTACCAAAACCCTATGGCACCAGAGACAGGGCAGCTGGGCCAGTTAGAAAACAAGAGAGGGGGTGGCTTCACAGGCTAAACTAGCAGAATTAAGAGGGAGAGTGGAAGGTACACTCTCAGATTGGTGACTCAGCTGAAAACAAGGGTATTACCTACCTTTATATTTGCTAATCTACGAAATCACTTACTTGTGAGAGAGTCACTTAATGGATAGTGTTTCCATTTATCCATTTTTATTGCTCCATCTTCCAGATAATTTCACTGACAATTCAGTTATATAGGGTAGCTTTAATGCACGTCAGGACACAGCGTGCCCTGTACAGACCTTCCCAAACCACTGCTGATCTTACTGTAGTGGGGTTAGCCTGAAAGGAGAGCTAGGGAGCTGGTTTAGCTCTCTAAAAAGCAGAGCGCTCTGTCCTGCCTCTGGCACTTGTGCTGCCATGGGTGGGCTATTCTACTGTCTCCATCTTCCCTTCCTCTCCTCTGTGGGTTCATGGGGAGAGGTTTCCTCTGCACATTGGTACAGATGACCACTGTCAAGCCCTAATTTCAGTTGAATCCTACATGCATTGATTGATGAGGTGCACAAATATCAGGACTTTCCCAGAAGAATCACTTCTTCAACACTCACTAAGTGATTAAAACAACAAGCATGGTCCTTCCAGCTATGGTTAACCCAACAACCTTTCCAGAAGCTAAATTTGCAGAGATTTACAAATGAGACAATTTTCTACCATGAGATAATTTTCTTTGGGAACTCACATTTTAAATGAAGGTTTTCATCATTCACCTCTTCCCGGGAGGTACCGGGCACCTCCCCAGGCAAAGCAATGCCAGTTCCATGTGCGCTCATGATTCAGAGGGTTCTTTTCCAGCTGACAGCTTGATGAAGATTAATTCTGAAATCCTACTTAATAACCACATCTTTCTTCACCACCATTTACTACTGTTTAGAGAATTGTTTCAAAGATTTTAAGCATTTTTTTTTGCCTTTTTTTTTTTTCCCCTGTTGTTTTTCTTTTGTTTTTACATCAAGGAAAAATACAGGTGGTTCAATCAGTGCATGGGGAGATAAAGCTTCCTCAGATTTCCCAAACTTAAAGTTATTTTCTTCTGAGATTACAGCAGGCTCTTTCCTACATAGCTAAAGCAAGGGAAAAACAGACCCGAAAATAGAGCAATAAGCACCCAAGGGCCTCGTGTCTGCAAATGAAGAACATGAAGCACATGAAGAACTCAATTTAGGGAGCAAGTTGGTGTATCTGCCCGGAGAAATACCATTGTTCCTACAGGGCCAAGCCATGAGAAAGAACCACAAAACGTGTAGGGCAAAGGAGGTTCAAGGAAACAAAACCAAAAGCCATTTCTAACTGTACTACATAGAAACAAAAGTGCTGATCATTCTTCCAAACACTGGAATCTGACTTGAAGGCCTTCTTTAGAAACAGCATTTGTTCTTCATTTTTAATCAAATGGTTGGTTTTCCTCCTTAGAATGGGGCTGAGCCTTTTAACATTGCTGTAGAGACACTGGTAATAAATATTTAAAGACTCAAAGCTTTAAGTGAAAAGATGGATTTGTTGGATAATATTTCACTTCCTTTAAACTGTTTGTTCACTGTTAAAATTGAAAATTTTAATTTTATGGTGATTGCTTAGAAAGCTGATGTTCAGACACGTCCCTAAGAAACTCAGGAGCCAGGAAGGCAGTCTATAAATAACTGCCTTGGAAATAAACTTCTGTGAATTGGACATAACCCAGATCAGATTTTCAAGTGTGTTGTAAATTACCCACAGCCAGAGCATAGGTCAAAAATATTTACTAGCATTGAGCTTCATTCCTCAGATTCATATCCTCAGAGTATTTTAAACCGGGAGCAGACAATAAGGAGGTCTGAGGTTCAGTTCTGCTTGCACTCAGCCCCAGGTGGTTATTTATTCCTGGGCTGACACAGCAGTGTTGTCTCCTGGCCTTGCTCTAGTACAGATGTCCATAACAACCAGGAGCATCATCTAAATTCTCTATTATATTAATTCCAAAAGGATTGCTTGTGATTGAGGACTGCTTAAGATTGAGCTGACTTGAAAAGTACTGCAATAGCCTTAGAGAAATCAAGGAGAGCAGAATTATACAGGAGGAGAGAAGGGAGACAGGGAAAGAGAGGGATGGGTTGCATCATCACTCTCCTGATGAGGAGACAGAGGAAGCTGACAGATCTCCTCCTTAAAAGGAGCAGAGTAACGCCTATGTGGGATAACACCTGCTATTTTAGATGCCATTTTTGTACCACAGTGGTTTAGCTCCAACACAGGCTGTCCCTGGTGATGGAGGGTGATCCAGCAGCCCTGCCATCAGCTCCTGGGGAGGTTGATTCCTGTCATTTGTGCAAGACACAGATAGACTCGTTGGCTTTTATGGATTAGTGCCTGGGGTCCCGCTGAAGTCTCTGCTCTAGGAATACATCTCTCAGTTCATTTTTTTCCAGGCTGCAAGCAATTAAGGTTGTTGATTTATAAAGTCCTACCTCCCTGATCCCTATCTGCCCTACCCGTTGTGGAGCTCTCCTTGGTTTGCTTACTAGCCTGGTTTTATCCAAGGACTGAGACAGCCGATGCTATCATGACACCAGGCTCCATGTCACTGAACTTTGCAGAAAGGTGGCCCATTAGGAGATGGCCAAACCCACAACCCCATTCCAGTCAATCAAACTCTACTGGCATGAAGGGGTGGTAAAATTTGGGTCGGAATCTACATGATGATCAAGATGACATCAATACTCGGACAGTTCAGGCAAGATGAACTGTGTTCCCATCCTGCATTCATTGTATAGTGCAACCTTAGCTGGAAAGCTCGAAGCCTCGAAGAGAAGGAACAGGCCCATATTCATTGATAGAAAGAGCATAGATAGCATTTACCTGTCAAATCAGGATTCATCGCTGGGAGCTGTGGTGATTTCTGGAGTGAGCACACATCACAAACTCTTCAAGTTTCCATGAGTTTGACACAGCTTTCAAGATAAAAAGCTGATGTGAAGAAGCACCCATCAAAAACCCTTGGGAGATGCTTTTTGGGATTTCTAAGATAATCCTCTGCAGCTTCAAATAATGATCTAAGCCTGAGCTGTGGAACTCATGCATTTTTTCAAAGAGATGGGTCTAATTTAGAGAGAACGTGTCATATATCAGACATCACATCTTTTAACTGGTTGTATTTCCATGCATGTGAGATAATTCACTTGATGTAAGAAGTTTACAATATGCTTCAACTCAAACCGTATATTCATAATGAGTCATAAAACCGTAATTGCAAAGAGGGCCAGCCAAGGCAAACCAGAGGATGTTCCTAAGCTAGAATAGGGATGTTGCTTTCTAAGATTACTTTGTATTAGTTTAAATGCAAAGCTCTCAGGACATCTGCAGTAAAGTTTAAATGAGCAACTTCAACTGAAAAAAAAAAATCAACCAGTGCAAATCTGATGAAGCACCATTGCATTCTGTACAGTCACCTTGGGTTCCAGCCCTCCTCTGCCCATTTCCATTCTACTGTCCATCCATCCTCTTACTGCCAACATCCTATGAACAAAGCACAGGCCTGACACAGCAACTCAACAGGCACCAGACAAATGTTGACACTGAGGTGTCATTTTCCCATTGCACTTGGAGCATAGCTGCATCCATTCCCTGTGAAGACAACACAGGGAGGAAGGCCCTTCAAAGCTCAGACATATCTGCAGCATCTGACCTTTTGGGTTTCTGAGCCTCTAAAAGTACTTCTTTCCTGCAACAATAGTGTCAGTGGTCCCAGACTTGGCAATTCAAGTTATGAGATTAAAATCAGAAAAATGAACTCAAGCAGAGACTGAAGAGCCTACCTGCAAAAGTCATGGTAGATCTTTACATTAGCAGGTTTCTTCCTCCATCAAAGAGGTGATTCTACTGCACAGCAGTGAAAGTCACCCCTCTGGAGCAACCCCTGTGTACACAAGGCCCATCCTCCCTGAATTTTCAAAGTAGTGCCCAAGTAGTGCAGAGGAGCTTGGCTAGCTCTCTCGGTGAATTTGGCTGCAAATTAACCTTCATAGCAGCACACTGTTAGAACTTTTAGGCTGTTAGGCTTTTTGGCACTGTTGGGCTTTGTTAGAACTGGCAAGTCAGAGCACCCAACCATCCATTAGTCAACGCTGTTAGCAAGAAAGGTACACCAGGCCACTAGGTCGGGGGAACAGAAGATCAAACCCAAGTAGGTCAGACTCACTAAAAAGGCCAATTCAGTCTCAACTATTCATCACATCATACACCTCTGACAGATTGCAGGAGAAAAACTGCAGTGTCTCCCTCTTGAACCAGAGTGGTGGCTTCACCCATCGGATATGTTGCTATAAGCAGATAATGGAGACCATGAAGTCCCTTTCTCTGAGTATGTTAACTACTGACTGCCTCTTGCAGTAGGTTCAACTGGTATGGTGAGGACTCTCAGCTTTTCCAGTTCCCTCCCAAATCAATCAGCTGGAAGGGGTAAGACCACCTTTGTTAAGCACAGGACAAGATTCAGGTGCCACTGCTTCAATTACCTATGACACAGGGAGACAGTTGGTAGTAACAATTAGGGATACACAGGTCAGAAAAATTATTACCTCTTCTCTGCATATCCTCCCCTTAAATTTTAATGTTAATACCACAGAAGATTTGGTTCCTAAAGAGCAAGAAAGCAAAATATAAAGATAGTAGAAAGAAAGGGAGGTGATGAAGGCAAATAGGGCACAAGGATGCCCTGATACCAGGAGAAGGTAGAAACTTCAGGTTGAATATGGTTAAGGCAAAGAAAATTAACAAGAACATAATCACAGATGTTGGCGTAGAAAGCGGGCAAAAGGACAAAACTGAATGTTATTACTTTCATAGGATCATAAGACCATAGAATACCAGGTTGGAAGGGAGCTCAAGGATGGGGTTCAACATTTCTTGGGAAGTTCATTATGGAGTTATGTGCAAGGGCTTTGACTGTAGTGGATGTGCTAGTTAAGACTCATTTCCCCATTTTAACTATCCAAAAATAAAGTCTGACATATAGGTTAAGCTGTCAATCAAGGCCCCTTTTCTAGTCAGTAGAAGGGAGACAATAGAGAGACACCTTTCTCCTCCAGCCACAGGAATCAGAGCAAAGCAAAGTGAATCCTTTTGCATGAATAAGGACACAAGCTCGCTCTGCTTAGCTGGATGTGCTGGCTGGAGTTAACCTGGCCCAGGAGTACTTCTCTAGAACTTCACTACTGATAGCATCAGCAGATGGGAGCGATCAGTTTGCTGGAGGAGAGACAAACATCTTTCAGAGCTCTGTTTCAAAGCAATCTCCAGAACTCACTTTCAGGTCAGCAAGCCAGGGGCAGGACAAGCCTCTATTCCTCACAGTACCTGGCCTATCACAGAGGTTGTGTCATCTCATGCAAAGACACAGTGGCAAGCCAGCTTTTGAGCTTATATTTAATTGCGTTCTTGCTCTGTACAATGATGTTTGAGCTGGGTGATCTACCTGACCCATCAAAACCTGCAGGAGCTGCTGCATCCTCTGAGCTTTGTTTCATTGCTTTACCCAGAGTTTGAAGTGGAGATGAAGTCTAAATTTAGAGTAACTTCAGTAGCACAGTGCATCTAGCCATGTATGCTCTCTGCTTTCAGAAAAGATGATGACCAAATCAAATCCAGATTTTCTTTTAATCTGGTCTATTTTAAATCAAACTGCAAAGAAAGATATTAAAGCTGCTACTGAGAAACACGCTGCTCCATGAATTAGTAATTGTGTTTTCCTTCTACACTGGGAATTTTTTGCCTGTGTTGGCGTTTCTTACTGCCACTTAACGTGAGGAGCTTTTATTCGAATGAAACTATTTCAAAGCACTTTTACACTCATGTAGAATCTGGGACTTATTTACTTTCTGACAGTTATTTACTTCCTGTAAATATTTCACAGACACAAGATCTCCCAGATGAAAGCAAAGTTTGCTCTGTGCTCCTGTTCAGGAGTCTAATTAAAAACTGAATAAATGGGAGGGGTGGAGCTTAAGCGCTGTGATGGACGTGACTGGAGGGAATTCAGCAAGGGGAGCCTGTTTCTTGGCACAAGCATCGAAGCCTCTGTGTGAAAGCAGAGAAGAATGCCCAACACAGGAACTGAAAGACCTGAGATGAATAGAGAGAGTAGGGAAGAGGCTTCCAGAGATGGGATTGCTATGAGCCAGCACTGCTCTTGCACAAACTGTATGCTGCCATCACTGAAGAGTTGGTCCTGGTTGTTATTTCACAACATCAAAGCCAGCCACCTTCTTTTGCCTGAATACCCTTCCCACAGCACAGAATTGAAGTCAGCAGCAGCACCTTCCTGCACCTGCAATCCCACCAGTCCAGAGCCACTGCCACAGGGACATCACAACCTGCGAGTCTGTAATTCTTCATCCCACCTGAGAGCATCTCCTCACCTAGGACAGGTCACTAATGCCACTGACATCCAAATGCACCTTAATATCTCTAGAGGCTATGGGACTTATGACAGAATTGGTACTTGCTCCAGCATGTAAATCATTACAACAGAATGATAGGCACTAAAAAGAACTTCATGGCTGTGCTGCCTCTATATTTGGACAACTTCCCACAATCACTGCTCCAGAAAAAGACAGGGACTTCAAAGTAATCAAATAAAGAAGAAAAAAAAAAAAAAAAAAAAAAGAATCAAGCATTACTTTCCTTGTGGGTTTGTTGGGCTTTTTTTCAGAAATAGCTTGTTTGCTGTTGGTTAAGGGAAGATCGGTTGCCATAGCTGTCTAGAGGGCAAGGGCAAATTGCAATGTGCTTAAGGTTTTGAGCGAGGATTTTTTACTTAAAAGAGTGCATTTGGAGACAAGGGAGATTATGAACAAGCCCTTAACAAGATTCTCAAGCCATCAGGCTGTTTAACATTATTGATCAGTGGAGCCAGAGCACATTTAAAAAAATAAAATAAAATTAAAAAAAAAAAAAAATCTATCAGATTAAAATGGAAATAGCTTTCTTGCTCTGACTTCTCATAAGCTTCATTTTGCTTTGCAGCAGAAAACTTCTCCAAAAGATGGGCAGTCCCCAAGCCCAAAGTGATGGCCCTGCCAGGAATGTGCTAACCTGAACCAGCTCCTTCTGCCTCTGACACAAACACACGCCCAGCAGCTGTGCGCCTGCAACAGTTACATTCCAGCAACAACAAAAAAGGGATATTTCACCCAAATAAAGCCCCAAAGCTAACATGTAAAACCAGAAGAGACATCACCTAACAGCTCATTGCTACAGAAAGCCTTTTTGATAGGAAGGAACATGACTTGAGTGTGTAGTTTAAATAACCTTCATTTGAGAACATAAAACACCAAGTCAAAAATCTATACAGATCTGATTGATGTCATCCACCTAAGCAGCAAAGCTTTCATCTCCAAAGTGCCAATCGTGGGGATTGCAATTCTGGGGAATGTGTTTGAGAAAACAAAACAAAACAACCAAACCAACCCAACCAACTAAAAAAAACCCACAAAAACCAAACACCACACTTTGCTTTCAGTTTAATGCCCCAGAAGTTGACGGCAACAGTAGTAAATAATAGAAATTATTTGTATTAATATCCTTGTTTATTCTAATGATGTTGGCATTTTCTGTGAAGATTAATTAGCATTAATGTTGCAAATACTATTACAATTGAAATATGCACCATAAACCAAAACTAATTTGACTGACCTATGTTCTAAAGTAAAATATTTACAGTAATGAGATTCTAATTATCCTTTGTTATGGTGGGCCATTCTCTGCACTCCTCTTTATTGATAGGAGATGTATTGTTTCAGCACTTTAGCTCAATTTATTTTCTCACATTTGCATTTTCTTATGCACAGAAAATGAGAGATGATCATTACCTTCTTCACTTTGCATTCAATTTACATCAACAGCACATTACCTCATGCTAACACATTTATCTACCACAGAAATTTGATAACAAAAGCTACTGTCAGTGATGAATAAAGATCATTTCAAGTGGAGCAAGAAGAAACAAGATGAATTATAGGTTTCAGGACCTTTTGTTTGCTCAAGAAAGGAAAAATAAAGGACTTTTTTTTTCCACCAAGGTAACGAATCTCACAAGGCTGTAAGTCACATTTAGCATCTCATATTTGCCTGCAGCTGATTGGTCCTTCCTGCACACTAAAGTAACTCCAGATACCCACGCAACCATAAACATCTCTCCCATTTGCTGCACGAAGGAACATTTTTAATTTTTTTGGACTGAATGCACAGAATTTATGGTTCATAAGCTCAAGCAAACATTTTAACAACTACCCGAGGGCTATTGTAGCCTCATAGCAGCTAATAGCTCTCCAGCCTGCGAGCCACAGCACACCCACCATGGCACGTACCCTGTGTCCCCCTGGACAGCGGTAGCCTGACTGCGGGTACTCGTGGTGCTGGGAAACACACCCTGGGATTCCCTTGCATTGACAAGAGTAGAATATCCATCTTCTTTGCTGGGAACTAGTGAAACCTGCCAGCTCCCCTCTTCTAGCTCTTCTGCTTTAACAAGCTATTGGAGCCCTCTAGCCTCTTGCTGTTCTTCTTAAGCATAGCATCAGAGCTAGGCCAACACCGAAAGGCAGTAGCAGCAACAGAAATGGAATTCTGCTTTCAAATGCCTCTGTCCAAGACCTTTTTGTAGTTGGGCAGAGCACTGCAAGACACAGAGGTGCACGGGTGCACTGATGGATTTCAGTTCTGCTCTTTGCACTGGGGAGTGGGAGAGAAGGAGAAATTGGGAAGCAGATTTTGAGGAACAGGTCATTGACAGAAAGCCCACAAGCCCTCCCTGGAGGGATATGAATGATTTTGGCCTACTTTCCCTACAGCTCCTCAAGGAAGGAGGTGAGGGAGAGATTTTAGACCTTTCCAGAAGTGAATG
The DNA here is from genome assembly GCA_024605025.1 of Megaceryle maxima. Classification (NCBI taxonomy): domain Eukaryota; kingdom Metazoa; phylum Chordata; class Aves; order Coraciiformes; family Cerylidae; genus Megaceryle; species Megaceryle maxima. The sequence continues at coordinate 56,017 of JANHGN010026449.1, forward strand.
TTTCATTAATTTGTTTTCAATATTCAGTGTTTCCCCAAAAGCAATTACTCACCTTGAAATAGCTCTTCATATTAAGGGAAAGTCAGAAGAAGAGAAGAAAGAGGTTTTAAAAGCTGTAAGTAATCCATCATTAAATATGAATGGTTTCTGTGAAAACCCACCCTTTCTTTCCTGTATGAAAATCTGGGTTTTTTCCTAGCTCATTTCCCCCATCTTCCCTCCCTTTCAGTCCACTCTTTGGCCAGCATGGATCAGGAGCAGCCTGTGAACCTGCCCTGGGCAAGGGCTGCCTTGCAGCCAGGAACCTGCATACTCTCCCTGCTCCAGAACCAGCATTTTATCTCCAAACCAACAAGTAGCAGGTTCCTTCCTGTGGCCTCAAGGACAGGACCCAGGAAACTCCATGTGTTTCCAAGGTTTGCCCTGGCAGATCTGGATAATGGACCAATAGTCTCACCTCACTTCATCCAGGCTTTTAACTGGATAAATTGCATGAGACTATGCTGGCTGACACAGCTCTGCTCCAAGAGTGCCTGGTATCTGAGTGAAAACATCATCCCTAGGATCATCCTCAAGAGAATTGTGCTGGCTCTTTTGGATGAAACATGGGCTATGCTGAAGCCTTTGAAAATGCTACTCTGCACTTTTATACGGCCAAGACCACCACCTGGATAGGAATGGGGAATCCAGTGCTTTAAGAGGTCCACTAAAGCTGAATAACTTTATTTAGTGCCATGCTCAACCCCCAGACACATCAGTAACATCCCACAGGGCAGATAAGCCCGAGGACTGCAGCTACCTAGCAGGTGTCTTGTATGTGGACACGTCCCTTCCAATAAGAGCCAGGCTGCCATTTCAAGCTTCAGCAATGGCACATCTGGGGACCTTAAATTAAAGGGTTACATGGAGTAAATAAACAAGCACTTGCACTTTGGAACTATTGACTGAGCTCCACCATCGGGACAGTTTGTTAGCGAGAGGTTTAGGCAGTGGAAAGAAGATGGCAAATATCCCCCTCGTACTCTTCGCTTGTCTTCTGGGAGCTTGTCTTGGTGCCGAAAATACAGGTGGGTTCATTCAAAACCTAACAAGTCCTTCAGTTTTGGGTGCAGGGGTTTCCTGGCACAGGGGAAGGGACAGTTTGTCACCTGATGATGGGACAGCTTCTGCAGTCCGTAAGAGATGAGATCTCAGAGGGATTGCTGCATTTCACAGCTCCTCTTGAAAGCTCTGGTTCTTTTCTTGGGAATGAATTAATAGTTTTTATGCTGATATTACACAGAACGTGTCATAGGGATTAACTTGAAAAATGGTGTTTTTCCTAAAGTTTTGCAGCTTTTGAGCTTTCAGAGCTTGATTCAGCCATTTTAGAATGCATGCACCCACACAGGGGAGGAAAAAATGGGGAGAGCGTCGCTGGTGGAGTAACATCCACACCCCTGCTCTGTCCTGGGCTACAAACAAGTACTCACAGCCATAAAACAGTCGTTGGATTTGCCACTGCTAGAACTGTTTAAAGCCAAACCCAACATGGATTTAACAAAGACTGTAAGATCCAGCCAAACCTGTGGACAAGATAGAGTAGTTGATGGATGTGGGCAATCACACATAGTAATGCAGGCTGCTGCTTGATTGATCTGCAGCAGCAACAGTTCCAGCACAAGCTGGTTCACATCCAGCGTGAGCACTTGTTTGGTACAAGACTGGTCTTCTTTCATTAAAAGATTGCAAGTAACAGGTAAAAAAAAAGGGGGGATGGGGAGGAGGCATCTTTCCAGTGTTTGCTTAGGAATGAAAAGTGAGCTGAACCTCATACTGGTAGCACCAGTCACCCAGCTGTACCTCCTCCTAGAAAATACTATACTCAGCTGTCAGGACAGGTCTGCTCCCAGAACCCCTTGGCCCAAAGACCCGTCTCACCCTCCCAGATACTAGTTCAGAAGTTGATAAGTCACATGTGAGTATATTCTTGGGGTGAGGATGCTTTCCAGCCAGGGTGAGTACCATGCCAGTGACCCCATGGAGCCTGCAACCTTCAGTTCAAATGGAGCTTTGCTTGTAAAGCAGCATGTGAGATCAGCAAGCGACTGAGAAAGCCTAGAGGGATCTGAGGGAGGCAAAGCTGCATTCATTAAAATCCATTCTCTCCATTAAATGGGTTAATTACAGCAGGTGCCTGGCACACCCCACCAGGAAGACATGAGGGAGGGGATCCAATGCAGATACCTCACTTGGTGCAGGGTGATGTGTGGCTGCACCCAAACTGGGTTCCCTGGGCACTAAGCAGACGGAGAGCCCAACAGCATTACAAAACCAAGGAAAGCTGCTCCTTCATTCTCACTTGAGCCTTTTCTTCCCAGCTTGGGGAACAAGTTGGAGGCTGCAGCCTCCAAACATGGGGAGAAGAAGGGGGCATGTCTACTCCACAGATGCTGTGCCCCTCCAGTGCCTCCATGCTCTCAGCCCCCAGCTTGGCCAGGGAAGCTTGTTTAGGGGTGTACATTCATGTCCCACACATAAAGCACAACCCTGCAGCTGGGAAGGGACTGGCTGTCCCCATGGGGGCTGCAGTGTTTGAAGCAAGCCTGGCTTCTTCAGAGGTCAGTGCTTTACCTATCAGCATCTACTGCCAAACAGTTCAATTAAGGTCAGGATTTTAATGCACTCCTTTTCATTTTTAACCAAAACTACACTAGCATGAGGGAGGCAGAGGGGCAAGCTTGCTGTACAATGATTAAAAGCATTGCAAAAACAATTAGTTCAGTTCTCTTGCAGAGAGATCCTTAGGTGAAGAGGCTGGTTTATGCTGTCAGTGGCGTGGTGTAAATCAGAGCAACCCGCCCAGGACTCATGAGGGTTCAACAAAACTGATCCTCTGCTAGTTCAGAGAGGATGGGATCTGCTCTGGATCCAGAGCAGAAGTTATGAGAAGGAACAAATGGCTGGTACTTGCCCCTCACTCTCCTCTCTGCCCACCTGGCTGAGCTCGTACTCTCCTTAACCCTTAGAGGGGCCAGGCCTGAACTCCTTCCAGCACAGGGCGGCCAGATAATGTCCATGTCCAGAGTGGCCACCAGCAGCTCCAAGAAGAGCTGCTCTACTGTGCCATCTGGTGACAAAAAGGCACACGGCTGCGAGCACCTAGGGAGAGTGCGGAGGGAGGAGAGGCTGGGGAGGCAAAGTAGGAAGTTCCCCCTGGTGAATAATGTCTTTTTTTAAATGGTGGGATGGGGGAAAGAGTGCTTAGCATAGGTGGGGGTCTCCAGGAGCAAATCCTGCCGGGCAGCTGCTGCTACTGGCCCTGCCCGATGGGACATGTGGCCCTTCCAGAAAAGCATTCGTGGTAGCACCATGACAGGACTGCATGTCCTTGTGCCCTTCACTAGGCAGCTACCATGGAAAGGCTGGAGACCTCCACAGACATCTCGCCTAGACTGGGAATTTCTGCAGCACCAGCAGCTCTCTGCTGGTGGTTTTTCCCCAGAGCCTGGCCAGCAAGTTGAAGATGGATGCACATCACCTTGTTGACATGACCAGGTGCAGGAAGTGAGGAGGGCTCACACCACCCCTCCTGCCAGCAGGAAACGCTGGTACCCAGGTGCACGGGCAAGGATAAGGGCAGGGAGAGAAGCAAATGCCCTGGGGCTTCCAAGGGCCGCAGCTGCTTGCAGAGGCAAACAGCCTTTCACAGCCAAAACAGGCAGAGACAGTCAAAGCAGGAAAATTTCTGTGCCCAAACAAGACCTCACCAAGCAGTGTGAAAGAGCCTATTGTTTTCCCCTCTCAAATAGCTTACTCCTCTCTGTGCATCTGTGATAGGAGATACTCACACCATCTGCTTTAGGGTATTTTAAGCATCAAACTTCAGCACTCCTAATCACCCTCTCACCATCAGTCACTTCTGTCTATTGACTACTTTGACTCTTAGTTCTCCAGATTTGATCCTCTGGATTACACTTAAGTTAGACATCAAAGAAACCTCAAGTAGATGATAACACCCTTGAAATGTCCCCAGCCCCTGGCAACAGGGGGGGCGAATGCATGAAAAGGGCTTCCTTTCTGGGAGAACAGAGCCTTGACAGCCTGTACCAGCTGCATCACAGGACAACACGTGCTCCTCTCTAGCCCTTGTTTCTTTTCAAATGTCAGTCTTCATCGAGAACAAAGAGGCAAGCTCAGTTCTGCAGAGGCAAAAGCGAGGCAATTCAAACAGACTGGAAGAGGTTATTCCTGGGAACCTTGAGAGAGAATGCATAGAAGAAAAATGCAGCTTTGAAGAAGCCCGAGAAGTGTTTGAAAACACAGAGAAAACGGTGAGTATCACTGCTGCAAAATGGCAACACCTTGTTCCCCCAGCACACACCTCCACAAGCCTTTTGGATGAGGAGGCACAGAGCGGGAAGGAGTGAGCAGCCAAGGGGAAAACCTGCAGGGGCCAAATGCAGCATCTGTTGGGTTTGATTCTCATGTGCCATGCATCAGTTGTGCTGCAGAACTGCTTTAAAGGTTTGTTGGTCACCACTGGGATTATGGAAGTGTTTTTTTCCTGCAAGTCTTTTGCTTTAGCTTTAGAGTCATCCCTTTACTACAGTCAGGCAGTGCCTAGAAATTAGAAACCAAAGGAAAATTTTCTTTTCTGTTCCTTTGCAGATGGAGTTTTGGAAAACATATATTGGTAAGAGCAGCTTTCTTCATTTTCAAATGCATAATATTCATCCGTCAGTGCATAAGTAGCAGATGTTTATTGAAACAAATGTATTCCAGCACTCAGAAACTGTGTTAGGGCAGAGGAGTCAGACTCACACAGCCTAAATCCTGCAGCCACCCAGCCTGGGCCTGTCCTCTTTGTATATATGTTGCAAGCAAAAAAAAACCAACCACAACTTAACATGTCCTTGTTCAAGCAGGTTTTTGTGAAGAAACTTCAAAATCCTCAGAGAACAAAACCAGTTCACACAGACCATGGGATCTGTTGAGTGCTGGTCACACTCTGGGCTTCCAGTTTCAGCTGTGTTATAGGGTAAAACACAACAGCAATAATTAACACCCCTTCAGCAAACAATGCTCTGTTCTCAAGCAGAGGTCTCCAGATAAGGCACAGCCTCACGCAAGCACAGTGTCAATCCCTAAAGTGCCACCTGGAAGTGGAGCCTCAACAAGATCATAGTGAACAGCTGTTTGCAACTCACACCACTGGTCCCAAACCTTTACTTCTCCACAGTTCCCTTTCCACCATCTATTTTCTCCCTTTCAGTCTCCATCCCCAACAACTTCTCAGTCCCTTACCAAAAAATTTCAATCCCCACTAAAACATCTGAAACTAATTCTAAGGACATTTCAATAAATGAACTGCTTTGTCGATTGGCGAAGCGCCCAGAACATCTCAATAAAAAGCCTTAAATAATTCAGATTATTCAGTCCAGGCTATAAAAAAGTCACATTGGCATTGTAGGACTAACCTCTGAAAAAACAGTGATGAAACTCAACAGTGCATTCGGTTCCCTACCACTGTAACCAATTAGCTCTTCAAAAATAACAAATGCCATATACTCCCCATCATCCAAAGCAGCTGGTTTACTGTTCAGTTTACAAGCTGCTGTTCCCCACACATGCAGCCCACAGGAGTTCACCCCTTGCACAGCACCCAACTGGTACCAAGTCCCAGTTACCCTCACCAGGCAGCAACAACCACCAAAGTCTGCAGCTGATGTGCAACCCCTGACACCCTGCCTTAGACAAGGCAAAACCATTCTGTCCCCGTTTGCAGTCTGACTGTTGCATTCCAGCCCATTCCTGAAAGCACCATGAACAGCCACACTTACTGGCAGGACACAGATGCATCAAGGCATTTTCCTTCCTCCATGTCTTTGCATTACTATTTCAAAGCACACTTCCCTGTAAACTGACATCACTGGCCTCCTCTTCCACAGTGTTAGATCACTAATTTTGCAATACTGGGCATTTTTATTAAAGCCTCAGCTCCTCAGCTGTAGGCAGCTGTAAAAATGTAAGCCCTGACATGTAAAGAAAAATCTACACCAGTTAATAGTAGTACAAGGTTTAGAAAGAAAGAGTGATGACCAAGGCACTCAATCCTAATATACAGAGAGGTCTCCAAATGCAAGTGGACAGGCACAAACCTTCAGAGAACAAAGACAGTAGTGTTAAAACAACTCAGATTAGGAAATTCTAGCCACTCTTGAGGAAGCAAACCTTCTAACTTTGTCTAATTTAGCCAAGACATGAGGTCCTGTTGAGATGTTGTATGAAGGTGACTGAAGATGAGTTTGTGAAATGAGCAGAATTAACCCACGTGGGACATGGTACATCATTAGGGTAAAGCACTGCTGCTGATGTTAGCTCAGCACTGATGCTGTCTGTTGTGGACTTGGGTGCCAGGATCTGACTTATTTTCCATTACAAAAAAGGGAAGCGTATAGTCTCTTGTTTGTCTTTAAAGGGAGGCTTGCACAGAGCAAGATTCCAGTGTTTGGTGGGATCATGGATGCTCATGTTTGTTAATTCTCCTGTCTTCTCTCTAAGATGGAGATCAGTGTGACCCCAATCCATGCAAAAATGGAGCTGTTTGCAAGGATGGAGTGAGTTCCTATGTGTGCTGGTGCCCAGCTGGGTACGAAGGCAAAAACTGTGAGATAGGTACGTACTGGGAGGCTTGTCCTGTGGTTGTTCAGCCCTACCTGAAATCCCATCAGATCAAAGTAAGTGTAGAGTTTCATCCTACTAGGAGGCTGTTTCAGACACATTTTTCCTTGCTGTGAGGCACTGCGTGAATGTGCGGATTCAGCCTGTTGGCAATGGGATGACAAGGGGATGTGCTTGGGGGATATAGGAGAGGATGCCTCTGGCCTCTCTTGTCCTTGGTGGCACCCCAGCTCCACCTCTGCTGAGCACTGAGGTGCCTGCTCTTACGTAGAGTTCAACAGAACCTCAAGCTCAAGGTCTTATGTTCAGCACGCTGCAGCTGCCAGCGCAAATGTTGACACAGAGACCTTCCTTTATCTCCCCAGCACAAGCCTTTCCGGGGCTGCTCGTCAATCAGGGACGGCGTGCTCACCTTCTGAAAGCAACAGTTTTCCACTGACCCTGATGGGGCCCCCACACTCTCACTCTTCCTCTCCATTTCTCATGCCAGGCTGGGCAGCAGGTGCTGAGCAAGGACGGGATCATTGCAACCTCCTCTCAGTGGCACTCCGCTAAATTCATAATTATAATTATCACCAGCAACCTTGATTCTGCAAGCAAACAAAAGGCAAATATTTTCCTGATGGGTTGAGGAGTTTATGAAAACCAAACAGCTGATAATTTAAGCAAGAGTGATATTCAGCTCTTATATTTATAATATAATCAGGGGCTGTGCGACTCGCATAATGTGCTAGACTCACTGCACTAATAAAAGATTCTCTTTCTAGTTGTGCTTCTGCTCTGGCAAGAGAGGAGTGTACGTTAAAAAGAGCATTTCAAAGCTGCATCAAATTTAAATAGTCTCATTGCAGATTTCTCGTGGAAGTGAGACGGGAACAAAAATAGAGCTAGAAGTGAGGCGTGAAAAGGAGCTCTGTAAAAATAGTAAATGATGGCATTAAAATGGCTACAGGAAAGGAGGTGTCCTTGAGGAAGTAGGAGTGGAGTTAATCTGCTGTGAAGTTATTTGAAAACTCACTGAGAATTAAAAGGGTGTCTGTGGATTAGTGGTTTCCCACCTCCAAGTGAAGGTGTTCCCACCACAGGGGAGTGCAAGGTGGGGTAGGAGAAGACACACGCAAGTCGCAGGAATCTCGCCGTGCCTCAGGTTCAGGATCCATTGCATTAAACATCCCAGTGAACTGGGTCTTCCACATCAGGCTCCAGTAATTTATTAGTATGTCAGGGAGCACACACAGCTTTACTTGAGGTTTTACATTGGGAGCCCAGAATTAATCCCAGGACAAAAGCTGAGGGTTTGTTCCCATTTGACACAGGGCATTCTCCACTAGCATCCACACCAGGGCTGGATGGCTGTAAACACAAGGGGGGAGGAAAGCAGCACAACGGTGGGGAAATCACGTGGCTCGTAACCAAATATTTGCAGGAGTCCTTTACGGTCAGGCTGTCAAATTTCAGGTGGCACGCAGCTGTTGGAGGCAGAGGGCTGTGCCAGGGCTTGGTGGGACCTCTCATAGGGCCATTCCTCAACCTGCCTTCTCGAAGAGGTGTCCTGTGCTCCTTCATTATGAGCAGGGATGCAATTTAGAAGGAGGACACTCTCCTTGGAAACGCATCTGTTTTCCATAGTCTAGAACAACTGGAGTGGGATATAGGCTGAGATCAAAGGCCCAAGTCCCAACTGATCTCTGACCAGTTATATTTCATAGAATACCAGGTTGGAATGGACCTCAAGGATCACTTAGTCCAACCTTTCTTGGCAGAAGCATGGGCTAGACAAGCTGGCCCAGCACCCTGTCCAGATGAGTCTTAAAAGTGTCCAGCACTGGGGAGATATCAAAGGAGATTTCAAAGTTTCTTTTTCATTTCTTTCAGACTTCACTTGTGCTATTAAAAATGGAGGCTGCAAGCACTTCTGCAGGCATGACCCACCGCAGAAAGTTGTGTGTTCCTGTGCTGCTGGCTATCAACTTCATAAAGATGGAAAGTCCTGTGAACCTGCAGGTTAACTTTTCAAGTGGTTTTAAGAGATTTGGGTGAAAGTTTCCAAGGTCTTGTCCTAGATTTAGACACATGACTCTCATAGGAAGGCAATATCCTATTGGAAACCAGCCTTTTTTTTTTTTTTTCTCTTACCAAATGTAAAGAGCCTGACCCTGCACTTTCCCAATGGCAGATGGGGGTCAGGCTTGAAGGATGCAATTTAAACACCTTTTTTTAGCCTAGGAGGATGGAGAAGGAGAGTAGTTGTCTGTGAATTTGCTCACAAGGCAAATGCTCATTTCAGATGGCTGCTCACACAGGTCCCTCTCACACTTGCAGCCACCTTTACGATATGGACCAATAGCTTTATGGAGGTAGAAAAGTAATGTTCAGCTACACCAGCATACCTGCTAGAGCTCAGTCCCATATCCTTCCAATAGGAGCTACTATTTAGTTACCGATCCTATGTTAGGATGCTCTGTTTTCAGAAGAAAAGACAATCTTTGTCACAGTGAATCCCCCTGATGGGCAGTTTCATGGCTGGTCAACATGTCTTCTAATTACCGGACTTGGGTGGAAACAAGTGAAGCTTTGTGGTGGTGCTGTCCTCCCAACAGTGTGTATCTGCACACAGATACCCTCAACAGAAAGTGGACTCTCTGGTTTAGCTGTGTTATTGAGTGGAGGGGAAGTGCATTGCTTTAGGTTGCAACTTCATAAAGAGGTAAAGAATAGCAGGTTCTTGTTACATTCCCCAACTTTACCCTGCTCCTGGGCTGTTATCTCTCACTACACCAACACGTGCAATCCCAACCCACTGCAACACAGCAAGGTAACTGGGTATGAACAGCTCAAAGGCACATCTGGCAGAGGTAAGAGGACACTGAGTAGAGAAATATTTTGTCGGTTGATCTGGGATCAATTTAACATCTGATGCTGTCATATTTCTAATAGATTTACACACCTAAGGTAGCATGCTGGCACCTGCACCAGGAGAGTTTCTGAAGGTCTGATAGCTACAGCCAGGAACACTTTGAGCTCCTGAAAATGCTGACTTCCAGCAATCAGCGTAGGAAGTCTCTTAGGCTGGGTGTCCTTCTGTTAATGGAGATCAAGAGCTCAGGCCTGTGTTGCCCAACATGCTGTATCACTTTCACTGGACCAGAAAGTTTTACTGTTAGCAGTAAGATCATCTTTCAGGTTGGGTAATTGCCCTTCCTGCAAAAGCTTAGCTTTTGTTAGCTCTGAAACCTTCGCTTCCTAGCCTAACCTCATGGGTAGCACTTGCCATCACTCAACATTTAAGCCCAATTCCTAAAACGGACTGTTTAAAAAAGGAAGTCTCAGTAGGCTACACTTACATCTGATTTTACACTAAAGTTTGTTTGCACAGTGCTGTCAAAAGCTTTTCAGATGAAAGACAATGCCTGATGCTGTTTACTATTTTGACTGCCACTATCAGCAGGAATTCAGCACACACTGTGTAGGAGAGAAATGGGAAGAGCTTGGCTAAAATAAGCCTACGGATGAGATCTTCATTAACAGTGAAAACCTACAACTCTAAAAAGAGTTTATTAATGTTTTCCTCACCTTGGTGCCAAGCAGGATTATCTGTACAATTGGCAGGTATTATTTCCTGCCCTCTCCCAGCTGGACTCTTATTGTACTGGAGTTACTTGCTGTAGAAATGTCAGCCAAGCCCCCAGCTGCTGCCCACAGCAAGCCTCTCAGGTATGCACCCCAGCACCCTGAGAAATGAAGGCACAGCTGCACCATCCCGTCAGACACACGCTCTCCCTCACAAGCCTTCTCCTCTATAAAAAGCTCTTCAGATGTCAATTCTAAAGCCCAGAAACAATTTAAGCTTTTACTGCTCTTAGGTACTACCTGCACTGCAGCTCAAAGGCACAGGCACCTGTCTGCATGGAGAACAGACAGCGGGCCCACAGCCCTGTGTCTCCTGCATTGGCGCCAAAACAGGGTGCTGAGACAAGGCAGCATTTGCCTCCTCGCCTGCTTCTTCCATCCCTGTGGCTGTCAACGTGACACACAGCCAGTTGTAACCATGACTGTTTCTCTCCCAGTGCCGTATCCCTGTGGCAGGATCACGGCTCCTGAAGCGAAGAGCAAGCTCACCCGAGCCATAAACACCTTTGAGCACTGGAACATCACCTCCAATGACCACGACGATGCTCATGACGAGGTGCTTGACAACATTACAGAAACCAGCACTGCTGCCACCATGAAAATCACCCCAATAATTAAGACGGGCACCCGGGTTGTCGGTGGAACGGACAGCATGAGAGGCGAGGTGCCTTGGCAGGTACTGGCTATTTCTGCAGCCCTCCTGTAACCCCAGTGATCGGTCTCTCTATTCATTTCCTCCTGAACACGGGATCATCTTACTTCTACATACCCAAAGCCTATCTCTGAGGTTAGTTTAGCACAGATCTCAGGCCCAACAGGAACACAGCTTCTTTCTTTGCATAGTTTTAAGTCACAGCAACAAAACTCTCCTGGCTGGGGGTCTACCCTGGCAGAAAAAAAAAAAAAAAAGAAAAAGCTATAAGTCAGAGCTACAGCAGCATTTATCTGGCAGGGCACAAAGGGGCTGGTTTTGAGCTACAGCAACAGATTCCCCAGTAGTCCATGAATTTACCAAGATAAAGTTGAAGGCAGAGGGAAGGGAGCTTTGCAAGGCACAGCTTTACAAAGATCAATGCTGCTCGTTTTTTGTCTCCACCAGTTTCAACAGATCCACAACAATTTACACCAACAGAGGATCTGCCCTTTTATGTCATCTACCAAATTCAACTGCTCTTTCTCTATCCAACTTGTGACATCCTACTCATCTCTAGAATGACATCACAGGCAAGGTGGGGGAGCTGCAAAGAAACCTCATCCAACCCACTTTTTAATTGTTGTCAAAAGGCAAGTTAGCTCCCTGCTTGGATCTTTTCCAAAGTCATCTACTGCCCTTAAATTCTACTCTGGCTTCAGTGAGCACAGAAATCTCAGTGGCTGAGAGTGGAAGTAATAAACTCAGATGAGGTTTCAGGAACAGCCAATCTCTTTCTGTTGTAAACTCTGTTACAGACTGACACTGGTGATGTCAATGAAAAGTTGCCCACACAGGGATATAAATGCCCATTCCTGCAGATCAGCTCATCCCTCTGTGTCTGCGGAAGGACTGAAGCAGTGAGGAGGGTGAATGCAGATAGGTCAGGAGCAGGCATCTGCCCTCCACTTCAGAGCTAAGAGTACCACTAAGGTCTTGGGGACATGCACAGCCACCAGAAGCAGGAGGAGGGGTTTTGGGAGGTTACATTTTGTGTCCAAAAGGAAGAGGCTGTCCGGCTGCCTTAGCCATGCAGAGCCTTCTGGCACAGCTTTTTGTGGGACAAACCGTAGGTGATGCTGGCACCCACCATGCATTCGCAGAGAGTCAAGAGAAGAGCCAGAAAGTTAAATATGAGAAATCAGTATCCATAAAAAAAGTAAATTCACATGCTACAAGCACACCAAGTCTGGCTAGTTGGCTGTGCTCATGGACACCTTTATCTCACCAGGGACTCTGTGAAAAAACGTAAATCATAGAATCACAGAATGGTTTGGGTTGGAAGGGACCTTTAAAGGTCATCCAGTCCAACCCACCTGCAGTGAACAGGGACATCTGTAACTAGAGCAGGTTTCTCGGTGCCCTGTCCAGCCTCACCTGGAATGTTTCCAGGGATGGGGCTTTTACCATCTCTTTTCTCCAGGCTGAACCACCACAACTCTCTCAGTTTGTCCTCACAGTAGATGTGTTCCAGCCCTCTGATCATTTCTGTGGCCCTCCTCTGGACTCACTCCAACAGGTCCATGAAAATTCCTTCTGCCAGCTGGCAAAGGAAGCTGCTCACCCTGCTGGGGTTCGGGCAGCAGCTGGGGGAGGGGCAACAACACACACCTTCCCCGGGGGGCTCGAGGGTGGTTGTGGGGCTCAGATCCCAGCGAAGTGCTTCACAAACCGTGTCACTGCCTTGTCTCTGGATGCTCAGCGGGCACCGAGCAGCCACCGGCAGCCTGCGCTGCCCTCCTGCGGCCGGCGACCGGGAGGTGCAGGGGTCGCGGGTGAGGGGGAGACCGACCCGGTGCAGAGACCCCAGGGACACCCGGGGTGGGGGTGGCTGAGGGAGCGGAGCCCCTTCGGGTCACCGCCGTGGGCGAGCTTCGTTCTCTCGATACGGATACTGAGCTCTTTAAGGTGCATCCGACTCTGCCTAAGGAGGGATCAAATGAGTAAATAGGTGGAAAGCAGGAGGCAGAGTGACGAGCCCCATGACGTGAGAGGAACAAACCGAACGAATAAAGTTCATCTTTTAAACAGAGGTCACCAAATCCGTGGATGAATTTAATTAGAAGTTTTAGCATAAGGGATGTCTTGGTTTGTGCCTCCCAAGTGCTGAGGAAGTGAGATGGCCAAAAGAAATGGGCAAATAAAATTTTGTCCCTAGTTAACTAGTCAAGACCTAGTCAGTGGCAAAACACTTTCATGAGGTACCTACGGAAGCGCTTGTGTTTTGGACAGGCTGAGTTTTATGCTGAGGTTTATGGCCTCCCAGCCTGGCAGCAAAGGATGAGAAATGTAACAGGGCACTAATGTGTGCAGGGTGGTGTTGGCCACCCTCTGCAACAAGGGCAGGAGACAGGGAATCCCCGAGAAGCAGCATCTCTGGCAGCACCATGTCTGTGCAACCTAAATGTGAGCCCTGCTATAGCCAAACAAAATCCCCACCTCCCACTCTTCTTCCCCACTGATTGCCACAAACCCAAGGGTGTGATTTCCTTCTGCTCCCACAGGTTCACCTGGTGAACAGCCACGGTGTGGGCTTCTGCGGTGCATCCATCATCAACAAGAAATGGTTAGTGACGGCAGCACACTGCCTTCAGCCAGGTGACAACGTCACTGCCGTGGCAGGTGAGCACCTTGGGTGGCATTGGGCCAGCACAGGCAAGGGACATGGGACAGGGCTTGTACTGGCCAGGCACAAGGCATTTCACATAGTGCTGAGACCCACACCTTCATGTTGGGCAGCAATGTGGCCTAAGTTGCTTTAGGGCATGGAGGATTCAGATTGCAGTGTTTCAGTACCCTTGTCTCTGCAAGTACCACCACTTCTGGTGGGAGCAATGAACTGAGTCTGCCCATGGTTTCCAAACCACAGAGCTGCTGGACCATGTCAGAAATACAGCTCAACTTAACCAAAGGCAAGTTCCCCTGAGCTAGAGAGGACCCCCTGCTGCTTAAAAGCCTGGTGGGCTTCAGTTAAGATGCTGCTTCATGGGCTGGTGTGACGGATTTTTGTCTCTGCTGGCTGTGTAGGACTTCTCTAGGGATTTCTGCTCTTCTTGGGGGTCACAGTAAGCCTTCACACAGCTCTTAGAGAATGGATTTGCGTGGCTGTTGCAAGAGAGGCACCAATAACCTGACTAGCTCCTTGCAAGGAGAAGATTACTACTTTTCCTCCTAACTTCTTTAGAAGTAAATGGAATTTATAGATTGAAGTAGAAAAACGCAGGCTGGCATGTGGGAAAGGGTGCTTTTACAGCAGGGTTTCTGGGGAGATAGGCAGGGTCAGTGTGGCCAGTCTGCACAGGCAAGTGATGCTGCTACTTTACAAAACAAATCTATCTCTACTTGAAAAACAGTGTTTTCCCCTGATGCTGGTACCCAGCTGTTCCAGGCTGCCTGCTGGGCAGCCTGTGATAACTCAGCATGGGGCTTTAGCAAGCGTCGTGGTGCCACATTTCACAGCTATGATAGAATTAGCTTCCCCAAATTATTTGTTTCTCCTGTGTATGACTATCTAGTACAGGAGGGTTATGCTGATAGGTACAGAGTGAGAACACTGGCTAGAGTCAGTAATTGCTGGTTAGTTATTGCTACAAGCAACACTGAGAGGAGGCACGGAAGAACCATGCTCTCTGTTTAAGCACTATGAAATATCTAAGTGACAAAAATAACGTTCTACCCGAGCCTTGAAACACTGAGTTTCTATCCACAGAAACAAGCTCATCAAGAGGGCTCCAGCTGCATCTTCATCTTCCATGTTAATGCCAACAAGCTCCTGGGTGTGCCTGGCCAGACCCTGGAGACTGAGAGCCATAGGGCTGGGCACCACCTGCCAGCTGCTGGCAGGAAGAGCCTCGTAGCTTGCACACAGCATTTTTTGCTACCTACTTTCAGGCAGTTTTTCTGGAAAGCCCAGTGCAAACCTTTGCACCAGCTAATGTGAGAAAGTACAAAATGCCCAGTGCAAAAACCAGTCTCCCCCCCCCAAAAAGCACATTTCCACCTGGACAGAGGTTTTGCGTTTGATGCATCTGCATGCAAACTGCTTCTCCTTTCAGACTCTCTCCTGCATGTCACACACCCCCTCCCATTTAGGATACATTATCAACCAAGTCCCCTCATGCTACCTTCACACTGCTCTGCAACACTGCTGGGTTTCCAGGGCAGGGTTCTGGACGAGCAGCAAGTCAAGAAAGCAAAACACAATTTTGCAGGGCTTCAGGGACTATTGAATTTGTGCCTGCACCACGTACACTGCATGGGCAGCAACTGATTCCTTCACATCCATTCATTCTAAATGTTCAGCTTTGTATATAGCATCCCAGGAGGCCCAAAAATCAATAGAAGGAGGTGGGAGAAGCATCCCCCTCCCCTGTCTATCTTTGCCTCTCCACTTTCATCCCCAAGGCATATTTTCAGGTCCCCAGCAATACTAAGCAGCCATAACATAAGAAAAACCTTCTGAAAACTCTCCCTCACATCTGTCTTGCGTTTACACTGTAGAAGCAGAGCCTGCGAGGAGGCTGACATTCACACTCTGCTGCAATAAGCCCCTCGCAGAGCACAGCAGCAGCACCAGCCACCAAAGCCGCCTTCCTCAGGCACCAGTATGAACGTGAACACCAAAAGCTGCCTCACCTCTTGTGCTGGGCTCCGTGCCGCTCCTCACAGGCAGACGCAGCAGACACAGGACACTGCCAGGGCCAGGAGTGCTGCAGATACTGTTTAGAGGAGCTGGTATATTCTGGAGATTACAGCGAAGCGGGGAGAAATACCGCAGCAGGGGTTAAACGCACCCTGCGCCTCTTGGGCTGCCAGAAAGCAAGCGGGAAAAGTCATCCTGCTCGGAAGCTTCAGCACAGCCGCTTCGCAGGCAGGAGAGGGGATTTGGCTACGGGCAGACCCAGGTGCTGCCCATTTGCCCACCCGAGACCACAGAACCTTTTCCCTTCCCTCTACCTGTTACACAAGCCGGGAGGGGAGGTAACAGGCTCCCAGCAACTCAATCCCGGGAGGCTGAAGCTGCCGGTAGCACCCTGAGATCGATCAATCGCCGGCAGCTGAGCCCCGGGAGGTGATTGCAGGGACCCTGGGGGACCTGTGAGCATCGGGGGCAGGGGGGTGGCATTTCTTACCCCCCTGCATCCTATTCTGCCCCATGTCCGTGTGGCTTTAGAAAGGGGAAGGTCAGGTTTCTTTTCACTAGTAAATGATTTATTTTAAACAAAGATTTTGAATTCTAGAGGCTTTCCCCCTTTTGATGCTAGGGCAACATCCCCTTACATAGCTGTGAGGGTGCAAATCCTGACAACAGCCACATTGCTACTAACCTTGGTGAAAGCATCTGGGCCTCTGGCACTTGATAGGCCAGTGTGTGCCCACAGCTGGGGTTCCAGGTTCTGCTGGCTCTGGGAACTAAGGAGGTGCTGCTGTGGGGAAAGTGCCAAGCCTTTTGACAAGGAGCAAGCAGCTTTGCCAGCGCCAGGCTCAGAGCAGCCCGAGGTTGTGCAGTGCTCACCCCTTTGCACCCACGTCTGGGCTGGTATCACATTGAGATGGCATCATCAGGGTAATGTTCTTGCTCTGGCCACGAAGCCCAAGCCACGCTTGTCTCTGCAGGTGAATACAACACCAACGAGGAAGACCACACCGAGCAGTGGCGTAAGGTGGTGAAAATCCTTCCTCACCCCACGTATAACGCCACAATCAATAAGCACCACAACGACATTGCCCTCCTGGAGCTGGACCAGCCACTCATCTTCAACAGCTATGTCACCCCCATCTGCATCGGCAGCCGGGAGTTCACCAACGCCCTGCTGAAGCACGGGACGGGGACAGTGAGTGGCTGGGGCAGCACGCTCTTCCGTGGCCGGCCAGCCACCATCCTCCAAATTCTCAAGGTGCCTTATGTTGACCGGCCAACCTGCCTCAAAAGCACCTCCACCACCATCCTGCAGAACATGTTCTGTGCAGGCTTCCCGGCCGGAGGCAGTGACACTTGTGGAGGGGACAGTGGAGGTCCCTACACCACCGAGATTGAGGGCACCTGGTTTCTCACGGGGATCACCAGCTGGGGCGAGGAATGTGCCAAGCCAGGTAAATATGGCATCTACACCAGGGTCTCCAAGTACTTGAAGTGGATAAAGGACATCACAAGGCTTACCTAAGCCACTGGAGGTTACGCCGTGCTAGAGGATGGACTGGTTAGTTGAAGAGAGACCACAGCAATCTATGTGTTATACAGAAATTGTGGCATTTTAATAAAGGTTTCTAAATGAACTAATTTCTGCTCTTGGAAGGTAAAAGTTGAGAGAACACAGTGGAAATGTGGTAATAAAGAAATAAAAAGCCCTTTTAATTACCCATGGCTGCATTCCTGAAAGCACTGGCACTGCTGAGATGGTGTAAGTCCCCAAATTCCAAATGCAGAGGCTGGTGTGGATGAGCTGAGGCACGGCTCAGACACGCCCCAGACCAGTGTGCCACCAGCAGTGCCCACGGCAGCCACACAGCACCACAGGCAAGGGGAGCCCGGCAGGCTCTGGGTGCCTGGGGGGCACTGGCATCCAGCATCATTTCTGTAGCAGGAGCCCATAAGGGAGGTGAACACACAAAGCACAGCACCTGCAGCACTCTTGGCCAGAGGTTTCCACTTGAGCCAGGCTGAGATGGGTAACGGGCAGCAGAAAATGCTCTTCCTGATTTAGGATGGCATAAAATTGGCTGTATAAATGACCTAAAATCTGTATAAAACTCATCTAATGGTAGTGACAGGCTTTATGCTAATGCTATCTGCAGAGCCTTGTTAGGATTATAAAGAGAACTGCTTAGTGCTCATTACCTGTCCTGGTCTCCATATTAGTTGTGTTAAATTAGAGACTGCTGCTGTGGGCGCTGCTGGTGGTGATGGAGACGGTGCCTTTCCCTCCCCAGAGGAGCTTGCGCGACGTCCCTGGCGTGCGGGTGTGGGACACCCCGGTCCTGGGTCTGAGTGGGTGCCAGATACCTCACTGGGAGCAGCCTGTCCTGTGCCCAGGGTGGGCACTGGCACTGAGGCCCGGGGAAGGGAGGTGCATCCCAGGAAAGGCTACGCTGGGCAGAAATCCTGCGCTGGGCTGCCTCCAGCAGGCTTAATTTAGTTCCCACCTTCAAGGGAAGGGAATACTTGTAGGGGAAGGGAATAATTGCAGAGGAAAGGACATTCCCCTCTGATCTGTGCTGGTTCATCTTCTACGTCCTTCCATGGAGAACCCCAGGGGTGTAAGGGAAACAGCGTGGCCTGGGGGAACTGCACCACATAATGCCTGTCATGGGCAGCTCCTGCACAGGCTTTACCACACGGCAGGCACTGTGCTCAGGACCTCAGTGCTTCCCCAGAGGCAGAAACCCCCTGATGGGGGTTTCCTCCTTCCCACCTGGTGAGATGTGCCCCTAAGACCTCCTCTCCCCCCCCACACCACCTGCAAAAGGGCTGCTGATGCCTGCACAGCCCCTCTGCACCCACCTACAAGCCTGGCTCCGTGGCCCCCAGCCCAGGGGTCCCTCCTGGCAGCATTGCCCGGTGCTGGGATGCAGGGGAGGCTGGTGATGGAGATGCCCTGAACTAGAGCAGGCTCTCAAGAGCTGCTATTTCAGATGTCAGTATGAGTGCTAAGGTGCCTCTCCCGATGTCATTGCCACTGCATCCAGCAAGAAGCTAATCGGATCATCTGCCATTGCTTATTTTAAAATCAAAATGCATGTGAGTAGGTTATATTTGTTCCAAAGAAATTATATAAAACCAATGCTGTGAGAATTGTATATTTTTTTTTCTCTAGAATTATAGCAGAGGTGTCTTTGGACAGAATTGCATATTCTCATGTGAATTTATTTAACAAGTTTTTAATCTTTAAATATAGATTTAACACATTTTTTTTTTTACAGGTACATATACAATATAGTTCATTTAAACTTGCAGTCAGAGAAAATTCTCTACTGAAATTTATACATATACATGAAGAGCCTAGTTCAACAACATACTTAAGGTAACATACCATGTCGTGTGCAAAGTTTCAAATGTTAAAAATCTCAGACTGTACATTCAGATTTGCAGAACTTATCAACCTCATAAATTAATAAAAGCTTAGATTTAAAACTATGGAAGACAAAAAAAAAATTAAAAGAGATTAAAACCATTTAATATGCAATGTGTGCTATGTTTGAGACAAATATTTACAGTTGTACCTCAGAATGTGTACTGTTACCACAAGAATTGTTACCACTATAAACAGCCCCAACAGTAACTTAGGAGACTCCTACTTTTCCACCCAGCAAGTGCATTGTGACCAATTTTAAAGTAAATAGAAATAACCTTCAGTGACCCAAAACTTCTCTGCTGTGATTGTCGGTGGCTGAACAACAATGCTGGGATCTTGCAGCATCGCTCAGTTCAGACTCAGCTGGTTGTATTTTTGAGGGTGTAAGGGGGTTATCCGCAATACTGGCCACCCAAACTGGAGAAATGCCCACCAGTGTGGTGGGGAACCCCCCAGGCAACCACAGCCATCACACAGCTCAACAATTCCTCTGTACAAAAATGGTCACCAAATAAAATACCCTAGTATGTTTTAACTTAACAACTTGGTACTGTGTCTAAGAATCCATGGTTCACAAATCAAAGTCAGATCATAAAGGTCCCCCTTTAGTCCACAGTATAAAATGGTTCATTTTGACAGGACAGAGCAAATCCACTACCACATGCATATTATTAACCCTGTTCTCAACACAGGCAGATGCTCTTTGCACACATCTGCTTAAAAGTCAAACCACCTGTACTTAGCTCCTACAAAAGCAAAACTAGTCAAAGAAACACAAAATTAAATTATGAGCATTCAATAATCTTTTTTCTTTCTCAGAAATTCAATAGATAAATTATTGTTAAAGATGCTGAAAGGTACAGTCAAGGTATCACAAGAATATCCTTAGTGCAAACATGGACATTTAACTTTGATTTATGGCACGTGTTCCAAAAGTACATACATTTAATGTAAACTTCAACACTTGCTAGATACAGGTTTCAGCCTTAGGACACTTTGGGACCCTAAGTGATTGGCGACAACCCTGAGTTGTCAGTTTGACCTGACCCAAACCTCACTGAAATCAATGGGGCTGACTGCAGTGGGCTGGAGTCAGACCCTAAGTGCAAAAAGAGGATCTTTAGCATTATTGCATCTTCGCATGTGAGTCAGCCAGATGATGCTCTTACAGAACATTACATTCACATAGCTGAAGTAGATAGTTAAGAAAAATCCATTCATAAAATCAATGAAGCAGGACATACAGCTGCTTTGTTTGGTTTTGTGGGTTGTTTTTGTTTGGTTGGTTTTGGTTTACCAAAACTCAACTCTTTTATTTGCAACTTCAACAGTTGTCAGCTAATAAGTAGATAAAGCCTTCAACCTGTAGAGGAAATTTCAAGCATCTAAACAAGGTGTCAGGAAACTGTAGTGTACTTCTCTGATGAAACGTGATGGATGTCATGGAAAAACAGCAGGTAAAAATAATAAAATACTGTACTTTTCACAGGAGAAAAAAAAAAAAAGAAAGAGCAGAGAATGGCTTCCTTTATGACTATGAGAAGCTGCTTAGGACCCCAGTCCTGTTCAGTGTAGATGAAGCTGTGGAGATCTGTGAATGTGATGAATAGTACAGGACAACTCCAACTATTGTGCTATTTCTCTGTAACACTTAGTTGAAAGCTTCCAAAGAGCATCGAAAATAGGATGCTACTAGTTCACCCTTAATTCAAGGGGAACTAAACTTTCTCGTGTTACACAGGGCAGCATCTATAAAGCAATGAAGAATGATGTTAATATTAAAGCATCTTATTCCAAGAAATACATTATTCCCTGCAATCACAGAACATTTGTATGACAAAAAAAACCCCCAAAAAATAAGTGCACTCCTGTAGTTCTCCCTAAAAGCTGAACTCCCACTAGCTTCAGTGAGAGCCCTGTGTGAGGCAGGACCACAGGGTTCGACGCATTTCTATCATCTATACTTGATTATCACAGCTTGGCCAGCTATCTTCTCTAGGCTCCTTATTTTGTCAGACTCAAAATGGTTTTCTACAGCATTACAACATCGCTGTTCTGCGAAGCTGCCTGGCGTTGCAGGTTGTACAAGCAGACCCTGCTTTACATTTCAAAGGCCAAAAAGAAATCAGCATTACCTTTAATGGACCTGCAGAAATACAAAAGTCTGGGGCTGCAGTCGTTAAAGTGCATGATTAATAGTGCAAAGAGTCGGGCTGCAGCTGCAGAACTACAAAGTGGCATTTTAGAACTTCCACAAGTCTCGCGCATTCTGGCGAACATGCTCACGCCAGCCTGAAAGAGCCCAGCTGGGCAGATTCAAACCACGTGGCCTCAGGAGCCACAAAAAGGGTTGCCTCAAGCTCACCACAGTGGAGAGGACAATCCCCACCACCCTGGCCAGCAGGAGCAGAGGACACGCAAGCTTGGTCCTTCCCACTGCCACCAGGGGAAACCTTTACTCAGCTGTACTGCATGAAGAGCACACACAGGGGATTCCCTAAGGGCTTGGAAGAGATCATTTGGCATGTGGGGTGCTAAAACAAACTCAGAGAGGGTCTGGAGTGTAGAACAGGAGCCTGTGTCCTCCTTAACCCAAGCGGGTGCGTGTGCCTGCCCTGGCACAGAGCATCCTCCCACGCCTGCTCTGAACGCTCCTCGCCTTTGGGCTCCAGTCCAATTCTGCCACATAACTTTTCTGTTGTTTAAAAGAACTTGAAAGTTGTAGCAGTATTTCTTTTCGATATAGAATAAGTAAAGGCATTTATCATTGCTTCTTTTTTTTTTCATTCGAATTCCCTTTTTTGAATTCAGGCTACTCTATTTTATGTTCCCTCTAAAAGAAATGAGTCTCACGCAGCCTCCACCCGGCGAGTGGAGATTGGACACTTGCCCTTCTCTCTGCCCAGCTTTTAAAGGTCAGGTGAAAAAAGCTGAAAATGTTTGCTGAAAAGCAAACAGTATGTTTCCTTTTGCCTGTATCTGTTTACTATTGCTGAGAGAAAAGAGCAGGGAGAGAGTTTAACCTCGATGAAAGGGGAGGCTGTGGTGCTGCTGGACACGTGCACTGTGTCACTGAAGTGAAAACAAGTAACACATCTACTCTGGGTTTGGCAAGGAACTCACTCCTGCTGTCCCCACTCTCCCTTTGCCATGAAGTGTGTGCTGCAGCACAGCTGAGAGACAAAATGCCTTTTTCTCCACTGACACAGATGCTGTCAGTGTTGAAAGTTATGATCTTTGGCATGTTAGCAACAGGGAACCTGCAGAAATGTTTTGTCTCCTGCCCCACTGGGGAAGAGCAGTTGGGATTGTAGCGCTGCAGCTCTCACCTCCTCCTGACATGCGTGTCTTGCACAAGGGAAACGATGAGATAAACCTTGCATCTCCTTGTTAATTTATATAAAAGCCAAGTCCAGTTGAACAGGCAATGTCTGACTGCTTCAGCAAGGCGGCTTAAACTAGCAACACACAGATAGATGTCAGGAGTAGCTATAGCTGAATATTACTTTTTCTGAGCAGAGCTCCCTCCAAACCTTCCCCATTTTGAAATCTGTGTGTTATCACCTGAGATATGAAACTATTTCTAAGGGATACATAGAAAAAATCCATCATGGATTTGCACAGGAGACAGAATAAATCTATTCAGAAGAAAGCAGCAAGCAGTCATCTCAGAAAGTACAGCTAGAGGCACACCAGAGGGAAAACTGGTTTTCAAAATGACCTCCAAGCCAGCCTTCTTCCTCCCCAGAAGGGAGGCTTATATCCTGGCCAAGATTTACAAAAAGTTCAATAAGGTGTCTCCCATGTCCACCTTTGCAAAAGAAGACCTGGACCAAAACTTTTATCAGCAGTCTCATGGCATTGCCAAACGTAACAGCTCATCCATAAGGAAAATCACCTATGCAACTACAGGAGGGAGGAAGAGAGATCATCTGCAGGTTCATTTGGCTGTTGCAAGTTCAGCTTTGCACATCAGCTGTCCCTTGACAGGCTGGTGCAGGAGGATGGTGGATTTGCAAAGCTGGCAATGGTAGGGGAGAGGTGCATTGACCAAATACACATCTGATAACTTCAAATGGGCAGCAGAAAGTTCCCTGTAACTCCATTAAGCTTTGTATTAGCCCAGCACTGGAAAAATTAGTGGAATGGGAGAGGAACAGCTTGTAAGCCTGCTGGTATCAGCCATCCTCTGTTAGGGACACAGTGTAAATCTAAGAAAAAATGTTAAGGTAAAGGAATCACTTCATCTATTCAGCCACAGGTTTTGCACTGAATAAAACCCAAATCACAGATTTCTGTGAAAGTTGGTTATGAAATTCTGTGGTTGGAGATAAGATTTTTATTTATTGTGGGGACCTGTAGCTGATCAATAAGAGGCACTATCACCCACGAAGGGCCACGACTGCCTCTCCCCCAGCTCTGAAGCGACTTCAGCACACTCTAGCTCTTGGAGACCCCACAAGATGTTATTCAAGTTTACCCTGCTCACACGCAAAGCGGTGTTTCAGCCCAAGCAGCTAATAACGTGTGAGGGTTGTGGTGCTCCCTCCTGCCCCCACTTTGCTCTATGAGCTTGGCTGTCTAATTCTCCCTCTGCTATACTGGAGCAAGAGCACCATCTTCTGAAGAAGCAGAAAAGAGCTCAATCCAGACTGTCCCACAAGCAGTCCATGCTAAAAGGTACCCGCAGTATAAAATGACCAGTCTGTGGAGGAAAGAGAATTGCTAAATGCAAAGGTAGAAAACTCATTTTTTAAGGACACATCACTGAAAAGCTCTAGGAATAGCTCTAGGAAATAGCAAGAAAACATCCTACATCATCCTACAATATTGCCTGGAGTGCATGTAAAATTAGAATGATGCCTAAAGACTGTGTACGTGATCAGCAACAGCAAGAGAGAACAGAATTCATCTCAGGGAAAACAGAGCTGTGACTAGACCCTGGCAACACAACTGGGGCAAAGCACCTGGGCAGTGGCATGAGACTTACAGGAGGAGCTTCCTGGGTTTTCGCCTTGTGAAATTCTCCTTAGTTTGTATTCAGTTTGTATTTTGTAAACCAGCCTGGAGCTGCACGTCTCTAGGCTTTGGGGGATATGACCTCTGCAAAGCTAACGGGTGTTCAAATTTTGCCCACACCCTATTTTCAGGATGCATTTATGGCTGGAGAAGCCTCCTGCACAGGCTGTGGGCCAGGACCCAGCAAGATGTGACAACCAGACTCTCCAAACAAACAGCCCGTGGTGCTCCAAGGTAGGAGCACGCCAAGGGGTGTCCACTCAGCTGCACTGCTAGCCCACCACAAGCCATCCCTTATCTCACCTCTGACCTGTGAAATTTGACTGCCCTGCAACAAAGGGGATAAAAAAAATACTTTCCTGTAGGGAAAGTATTTAACTGAAATATACTGGAAAAACACTAAGAACTCACTGGAACTTAAAGCCTTTCAGAAGGCTTCCTTCATATTCATCAAAACAACAGATATTGATGTGAAGAAATTACAAAGAAATCTACTCATAAAATTTTTTCATATGGCCATAACTGGTGGATCCCTCTTGTTTTTTGTTTTTGTTTTGTTTTTTTAATGGACTAAATCTATGTGGTTTTCCTGAGCTGCTCCCATGGCAAACCCTGGTCTCCATTTCCAGTGGACAGCATGATGAGGAGGCAACGCATGAAGGGGTGATGCTGCATGCATGGCAAGGGCGAGAGGCTGCTCTTAAGGCATTTTCTTGTGTCATATGTTATGCTTCCCTACCTATTCCTCTGTACATTTATGGCTAGAAAATGAGAAATAGTAAGTTCTGAGACTAGGAAGTCTTCTATGAAACCTGGTAACTTGTTTATAAACTTTATTCTAATGATGGATTAACGAGCAGGCAGCAATGAGGGCAAGAGAGAGGCTGCAGAAATGAAGTATTGCCTGGAGAGAGCTGGGGGTCAGGCCACGGCGTCTGTTGCAGCAGGAGGAGATTTTTGCCTAGGTGCCTCCTGTTGACACAGGGTTTGAGCTACAGCAGCGAGAAGGCAAAACAGTCACGGGAATACCTGGTCAGACTCCATCTCTTCTCCCCGATCTTCTACCCAGTGCTCTTGCAAAGAAATCTACATTTTTAAATGCTTGGTTTTAATTTACTAGTGCCTAAAGTAATGAAAATGTCTTAAGGTGTTAACAAACAAATAAAAAAGAAGCTTAATTTACTACTTTTGCAGGCTTTTTTGAGTAGCTGCTTGCTTTTTTTTTTTTCCTGCAGAGGCAGATGCAGCCAGATTTAGTACATCAAGTGTAATGCAAATGGCTTAAAAGACCTGATTTGATTTATAAAATATTTCTGCTAGGCGTGCTATATGATACCTGCGACTTTGGCATTCCGAAATCTGCAGTCACCGACTACTATCTGCAGACTGTGGACAGGAACCCAGCCTTCTTTTCTTCTGTTTAGGTTTTTCACCAACCTTCGAATGACAACGGCGTTAGTAAAAGAAACAAAAACCAACCCAGGAGCAGTTTGATGTGGTCACACTCTACACAGCTGTCGATGCAACCAACCATTTGTTCAAATCAGGGAAGGATTTTAACAGGAGCTGGGCATGCAGTGAGAGTGTCCTTCCCACTTAAACTGCTCTTAAACCTGATGAAAAAGCCTACGGTGGAAGCACAGCTGCCTTCATCCCTGCTCTAGTCAGTGGAGAGGAACAGGACGCTCCAGAGCACAAGTTACCCTGCCTGAGACCTCCAGAGATGTCAATTTTCTTCCAGTGACTACTGATGGAGACAAGGGCAATTACCTTCCTCACTGCCCAGCTAGACTGGTAGGATGAATTAAGTCAGGGTACAGGAAGTAAACTCAAGCCAAGACTTAGGCAGGTGGCAATACTCACGCTCATAAATGACATCCCTCTGTCTCACTCATGCAGTGAAATTTGTGCTAACAAAAACGTCAGTTGTGAGAAATCTTTGCCAGGCACTGGCCAAAACCACCATGAGAGGTGGTGAACATTCAGCAAAACAGAGATGCTTTACACCTTGCTTTTGCTGACAGCAAACTGAATTTTGCAAGATGCAGTTGGATTAAACGATTCTTGTAGGTCCCTTCCAATTGAAATATTCTATTCCATTCCATTCTAATTTCCCTGGGTACGGTGATTCCCCAGGCAATGCTCCCTGCCATAAGGGGAGAGCCAGAAAACACTCATACAGCTGTTTGAGGGAGGAAAATGTCTTGCAATTACTCAACCCTGCTATCAATAAGCCCAGAGGAACAAAGCCAATGGCTGAGCTGGGGTGGGCAAAGAGCTCTCACTTGAAGCATCATCTGAAGAGCATGGCAAGGGGGGACTGTTGGTAAAACAAAGGCTGGCTGGACACCCACAGCAAGGGAAGTCCTGACATGTATTCTCAGTCCAAGCCAGTGCGTACGACCTCTAGTTCTGGCAAGGGAATGAATTCTCCAGCTTTCTGCAATAGTCTAAAACTTAATCAAAAACTGCAACGAGAATATCACCAGGTGAGCAAGGTTGCACAGGACTGCTCTGCGGGCTCTGAGAAATAAGATGAAGTAATCCTAAAATACCTACCACTGTCCCTCACCATCTTCATGCAAAAGCTGAATTTCATCCCCATTTTTCACCAGCAGGTCCTCTGATCCTCTCCTCTTGCAGTCTGCAAGGGCTTTGTATTTTCCTGGAGACTGTGGTAGTAAGAAAAAATGATCTTATTTAGCTGCAATTTCCTATCACACAGCACTTATTTCTGACTGCCGCAGGCAATGTTACAGAGCCCTGTCAGCTACCTCAATTAAAATTATCTCTACAAACTGTGGCAGAGACATCTCCCCATTCCCCAAATTGAGATACGGAAAATCTGAGAGACATGGACAAGACACATCCATTATCCAGTGAAGCAAAACAAAGAAAGATCACCAAGAGCAGCAGCAACCCAAGCTTTGGGCCTACTGCACCTCTGTACTAACCAGCTGGTTCCCGTCCTCCTCCTCGGTGTCTGAGCAGTTGGAGAGGTACTGGTTACCTGACCACTCCTCCAGCCCCTCGCAGATTTCCAGGGACTGTGACATTCCTGGCCAGCCTGCAAGACAGCATGCAGCTCAGGTGGGGGTTACCCCCAGCACCCGCAAAGCGTGCCCTGAAGGAAGGGGAAGGGACTGTACCTCTGTGGGGCTTGTTCTGGGGGGACACGAGCCCACTGTCCAGCATCACTGGGCTGGTGCGCTCTGAGTCATTCTCTTCTGAGCTTATGGAGGCTCTCTGCTGCTTTCTGAATGATAAAAAAATTAAATAATATGATAAAAAAAATAAAAATCAATCTTAGTTTTACTTTATGAATGAACTCAAACTCCATGAGGTTTTGTAAAACAGGGTCAGAAATAATAATGGTATTTTTTTAATGTATATCTCAAGAAAGGTTAAGGACTTCAGTGCCTTGTTTTAACTTCTGGGGAGGGGAAAAAATGGCTGTAGTATCTCCCTCCCAGAATCTGAGCATCGTGTTTGATCTTTGCCTCCATTTGCAGAGCAGCTGGAGCTCAGGCTGTGCTGCCAGGTGAACACTTGAGGGTGCCCCTGATGGCCCCTGTCCCCCGACCACTGCTAGCAGGGATGAATGTCAGCACAGCCCTCCTGCCCCTTACCCACAGGTCCTGGACAGAAATGGGGTGGGGGGAACAACAAAGAGACAGGATATGGGCAGATGGCACTGGGTGCCCAGTGATGGGTGGGTGCTGGGGAGGGGCCCTGGTCCAGCTTCTGGGACTCACCCATCACTCAGCTGGGAGGACAGTGGGAGCTGGTCCATGCACGAGCTGGGCTGCTGCTTCTCCACTGTAGGAAGGTCAAACATCAGCTTAAAATACAGTTTTTTATTAGTAACTGTCACACTTGACACATTATTTAGAAGTTAGACCTTTTGTACAATGCTAATGATTTCTATTTAGAGAAAAACAGACCTTGAGACTCTTATAAAGTACAGACTTAGTTATGATTAAGATGGTAGCACAAATCCAATAGCGAGCATGCCACAGAAGACTCTAATATGCTTAAAACTAGGCATCTGCTATGGATCTTGTTGAATTAAGCTTATGATAAATGTGAAATAATCCCCAAGGTAATAATAATAATAATAAAAAAGTACTTCTGTAATTCATTTTCACATAAGCACCTGGCCTTTACAGCTCTAAGTTATGTTATTTTCCTGTAGTGTAAGACCTTACCCTAGTATGTTGTTACCAGGCTGCTTCTGAAAATCAATTCTCTGGTGAGAATTAGTGTATTTGAAGATTAGTAATGTGAAAATAGGAAAGGTTCTGCTGCAGACTGAATGCCACAGAGAAATTGGTCAAAAGTACCTTTTATAAGCTCCTGCTGCTTGAATAAAATTTTTCTTATTTCATTCAGCCATGCCATCTTCAGATCTACTGTTTGGGCCTGGAAGAAGAGAAAACTGTCTTAACTTTGAATTAAGAATCACCCATTAGAACGTATGAATAAAATCTTACATTTCTATACTGTAATAACCTGAAATCCCCTTGAATCCAAAGTCACCATTTTTGATCTTTTAAAATTGATGATCCACACTGCACTGAGTGGAAACTTTGGGGTCATCACTACCAAGCAAGGAGTGCAGGCAAAAGCACATATGTGCATGCATCTGATCTCTTACAAGATACCTAGAGGGCTGAATCTGCCTTTTGAATGTATGTCTACTTGGCCACACACAGCTTATGAATTTGAGTTGGCTACTGTGTTGTAACATGGAGAAAAAAAAGCTGGGCAGAAGGCTGAAAAAGAACAGGAATCAACAATATTTTTGGAATGTCGTGTTAGGCAAATATTCCACCTCCATAAATTTCTGTTGAAAAAACTATGAAAGGAAAAAAGAAAAAAAAGAAGAAAAAAGGAAGAAATAAGTTCAGTAGTTCAGTTTGGCTACTTTTTTGTAGATGAATCAAAAGACTACTGGAAATAGCACCTCAGAGGCTGAACCTTTGCTCCAGGAGCAGTTCTGACATCTAATTGTAGAGGAGCACATGTGGCCTCTGTCCATTAAAGCCTGAGGCCCATTTTCCAGCTCAGTCATGTAAGGTATTAAGCACAGTAACAATACCAGTCTGTTGATATATATATTTTTTTTGCAATATAGGCTCTATTTCCAAGGAGCAATTTTGTCTCCACTTTAAGATGACTTTTACAGTTGTGGACCAAGGACCAGCCTCTGGGACAGCTGGGCATGGCAAAGAGGGATAAGAAATACACGTTAAACGCCTGATAATCCTGTAAAGATAAATGGGAGTCATTTCCTTAACACAGTTAGGAGGCTGTACAAATAACCCGGGTTTTGAAGCTACAAACCTGCACAACATAGACCTCTTCTCGCCCACTATACCAGATTTCAAATTTCCGATGATCTCCTTTTACATTTTCAGTTATTCCAACTGCATTCATCTGCAAACCCAAAAGAGCCAAAAAATTAAACACACTGCAAACATTCCCCTCTTCCCTATGAGGCCAGACATTTTGCAGCATGATAAACAAACCTGTTTTCAGCCAATTTAACACATTTCATCAGCTTTCATTTCAGTAGCAACTGAAAGTCATTATCTGACTTCTGCCCCTTGACTTTCCGCCAGCTTGCTGTATTTGTAAAACCTTTCTGCATGGGCTTTAGGGGACTTTTCATTCAGGAATCAGTGGAACTAACAGAGAAGTCATCTCATGACTCTTGCAGTATGAAATTTCTGAGATGAGGCGTAAGCAGCTTTATAAATGCATGGTGTGTTATTCTTCTACATACATTATTTCTGCCATATTATCCTGAATTTACTCACTGAATTCTCTGTTTGATTCTTTCAGTGATCTTTCAAACCTCTTTGTGAAGACCTCAACTGCTTTAGAAATTTCAGTTCAACATCTTTTGGTCCCTGACCATCCCTGCAGTTGAGACATCATCCCAAGTTTTCCAAATCAGTGGGCTAATCTCTGGATATACAGTCTGAGCTGCTAGAAGCCTGGTTTTCAGGAAGGATGCAGACTCCAAGCTAGATGCATCTGGACGCTGCTGTACCTGCTACCAGAGACCACTTTTGCTAAGTTGGATGGAAATGCCAAGGGCCCAAATAATTCAGGATCTGCACAACACGACCCAGCTGAATCAGCAGCTCAAACTACAGTTAGAGACCAAGAAACTCTTCAGCAGCAGGAGATTCTGACCTACCTGCTGAACGTGCCATAAAGCTGAAAAATGCTTTAATACTTGGTATCACATAAACCACCTCCCCTAAAGCATAGCTTGCTAGCAATTAATCTCTGGTTAGAGCATAGTCAAAAATAGCTAAAGTATCCTACTTACATGTTCTGAAACAGATCTACTAATAATGGTATCATCTAGAAGAAATTATTTACACAGACTGCATTAGAGAAATCAGTATTAAATACAAATAAGGCCTTAGAAAGAACACCTGCTCAATGCTGCTGTCCTTTGTTAATAGGTGCATCCTCAGAGCTTTTGGTCCAAACAACTGTGAGGATTTACACATCAGGTCACTCTGGCAAGCCTTCCGTTCCTAGTCACTTTTTCAAATGTTGGCACCCATTTTCAGTGACTACAAACAGCCTCAGGAAATAGGAAGCAAGCTGCTAATTAGCTTTCCTTGTCTCTTTACTGGTATGAACAGCAGAGCTCTTACGAACTACTGAGAAAGTGTTTGCCTCCAGATGCAGAAAGGCCCATCACTGAAGTCAGTATTTCCTAGTTTTCTTTTCTCTTTTTTTTTAAATTTGAAAATATTTTTTTATTATTATAACTTTCTCCTGTGCAATGTAGTGCCATAAAGTCTTAAGAAAGGCAGGTCAAGCTCCATTCTGATTTTATGAAAACTCAAAAAGCTCACAACTTAAAAAAAAAAAATTTAAGAAAGATGTCGAAAGGGCAACCTAGAGAGGTGCCTTCACCATATTCTGCAATGCCCAGTTCTGTGCATTTCCTCTGGCATGGCATTTTATACAGAAGCTCCTAATAAACTGCCCAGGCATCAAGATATTAGAAATTATAAATGATCTGCTAGGAGAATAAGAGCCAGGAACAGACATATTTAAGGTCTGTTCACTCCTCTGAATGGATTTTAAAGTTCTCTTTCCTCCCGCTGACCAGGATTTACTGTCCCTCAGCTGTTGGTTCCCTGCAATGCAGACCAAGGTGGAGTAGTGTAGAGCTCTGGGATGAGGGTTCATCTGCATCACCTTCCACGGCAGTACAAAGCACAATGATTTACTTGGCACTGTGGTGAGTTATGAACCCGCATCCTCTACATTACTGAAGAGGTATTTACCAGTGGATTTTACATAGTATGTAAAATATTATCCTGAGGGCTTCTTGGGTTTGTTTCACAGATGTTCAGTTACACAGCCTCTACCCAACAGCTTGCCTTAATTCTGAATCCCCAGAAAACATTCTTGCAAAGAAAAATAATTTCCTGGTACTATCATGAATCAAACAAATGTCAAGCTACAGAAACAGGATTTTGGCCTCAGGAAGCAATTCTAAGAACAGATGTGTGCAGATGTAATCCTGCAGCATCCATGGATTCTCTAATCCCAACCTCTCAGTGTGGCAATGCAAAACAACTAGAAAATGAGTCCTCTTGAGGCAAAGAAAAACCCTGGCCACATCGCCTGGACTCCTGAGCGCAGGATTTTCTCCTCAGAGCAGGCTTTCCTCATGTCAACTCTTCAGTTCTTTCAAAAGCATGTATGGTAAAACAAGTACTAGAGGGAAAACAAGCTCACCAGAAAGAAAATGATGCTGTTTGGGAAAAACATTCAAGTGCTGAAACATATGGCCTGGGATTTGCTTTTAATACACAATTTGTAACGTGCACTGGAGCTGAACAGACTTACTGCTCTTACATGGCTTTCTGACTACTCATGGCATGTCCCTCCCCAGACCCTGCTGAGTCCAGGGCCTTGCAGCATCTGTGCCTGAAGGCTCTGCCTCCAGGTGCCCATTTTTTTCCATTCTAAGATACACCCTTATTGGGGTTTTACTTATCAAGAAAAACAAGGTGGGGTACTGCGACAAAATGCCGATGGTGGAAGTGCTCATCACACCCAGTATGCCAGAAGGTTTCTTTTAGAGAAGCAGTTTGGGACTTTTATTGATAATAGGTGGCATTTATAGGCTTGGGATAGTTGTTTACGTCCTTCTTATTTTGCCATAGGCTGCTCTCTTCATCTGATAGTTGTACTTGGAGCATGCCAAAGGAGAATAGGAATGAGAAAGGAAGAAGAGTTCTCTCTGCATCCTCCTGGCTGGGATATGGGGCTCAGGAGCAGCCAGGCAGAGCACAGCCCAAGGGACCTCCATGGGGACCAGGGACAGGAGGATGCCCCCCTTTGCTCTTCTGGTTGGGCTGGGGAAGATGCAAAAGGCCTCTCCAGATTCATGTCCTTGCTCCTGCTCCTGGAAAGCAGACTGGGGGGGGGAAAGCACATTCTCACCCCTGGGACTTGCCTGCAGCTCCATTTCCCTGGCAGATGCCATCACATATGTGACTTCCAAATCCATGGACTCTCCCAGGGGCTGCTTCAGCTATGGAGATCCTCACAGCTTATTACAACTACAGCTTTTCATGGGCATGGCACTTCCATATGAGGCACTACAGCCCTTAATAGCAGAAAACATCATACTGTGTTGGAGGAAAAATACTCTCAGGGTCTGCAGTTATTGGTTTACAATATAAATAGCAACGGCCCCAACTAAAAAGTCCTTACTTTCAAAAAATGCTTAAAACTGTAAGATGAGGTTTTGTCATATCCATCTCCATGCTCCTCTCGCTTCTTGCAGAAGACCAAGGCTTTCTCATACAGGAACAGATGCCTCTGCATTGGCTTGAACCTGGCAAGATCCTTCATTTTTGTTGGACCTTTTCGGTGTCCTGTCCAAACACTGAAAGATCCTTGCATCAATACTTTCCCCAGTTCGCTCAGGTCACCCTGGAGAGAGCATGACAAATGAAACACACAAAAGAAAAAGACATCCATTAAAATGTAAGAGTACTGTCCAAACAATGACAGGCAATGGGACCAGCTCTGTTCCAAGGCATGTCACTCTAAGAATAGCTCTTCCTGGAAGGATGAGATGATCTTTGGGGAGTGAGGGCATGGTGCCAGGAGGGAAGCACAGCTCTTGATCGCAGGGCTGCAGCTTGTCTAGGTGAAGGGATACAAGTCAGTAACTGGAAGAACTAGGAAGATAGGAAAACTCTCCGGCTCCTATAAAAGTCGAGGTCAAAGGTTCTAGCTACTCCAGAGGGAGAGGGAAGATGAGATCTGAGCTTGAACTGAGGTCTCAGAGGATGGACTTCTCAGTGAGGTCTGGACTGGGACCAGCAGCTTAGAAAGTCAGCTCCTCACCCTTCCTTAAGTCCTAGGAAAGACAGCCACCTCAATGGGAAAGGATGAAATCAGCCTCAGAGAGTATCTAGTTCAATGCTGAATGAGAAATGCCCTGAAGACATCCCAGGTGAATTATAAGGTGAGCCATGAGAGAACTACGGTGCATGCTGGAAAAAATACTTTCGAGAACCACCAGGTGGCAACTATGCGACTTCAGCGAGGTCCTGTGGATGTGGGTAGCGTCCAAAATCCTGCAATTGGATGGGAGACTGTCACTTGTAAGACCTTCCTGATCCCATTCACTTTGTAGCTGTCCTAGTAGAGTTTCTAGCTCATACATTCTGGGACACTCTCCATTTGCAACGCATCAGCTGGCACTGTGGAAGGGGTCTCGGTACCCAAATCTACTCACATCGTATCCTGTTATTGAAATCTGATGCATAGAGTCATTGACTGACTTCAACAAATCCAACATTGCAACCAGAGCTTCCTGAAGTTCCTGAACTCCATCACAGCTCGTGCTGTACTTTAGCAGTTCCTGGAAACAGAAATGGAAGAGCACATGTTTGCACTTGAACAAAGCAGACTTTTCCATCTCGCTCAAAGTTTCCAATGCCCAAGAGTAACCTACAGTGTCTGAGTTTCTTTTTTCATATGTCACTGGGAAAAAAACCCTCACTCTAAACCACAGTCAGTATGAGGTGTGGAACAGATCACTGAAGCATGGCCCATTTTTTCTGGGTTTTCTTAAGGACAGTTTCAGCCTATAGAGCAGCATCACACTCCTGAGTTCTTTGTGTTGTGATTTCCTGCTTGGTAAGAAATGGGAAATAAGGCTCAGGATTTTCATCAGCTGCCAATAAGTCACTTATGCCTTCAAATGAGATTGCAGCAGATTATGATCTTCAGACTGGCAGACACAAGGAACAGAATTTATAAAATCCGGAGCCTTCAAGTCAGTAAGTGGAAGACAGATTAGGGAATTATACCATTGATACAAAATGACTTTCATTTCAGATCTCCTCTGCCCACTTACAGCTTCAAGTGTACTTATCTCTCATTCAAGAGGCTGGAAGGTGGGGTTCAGAAGCCACCACCCCAGTGTTATTCCCACTTTACAGAGTGGGAATAACAGCACTGCCCTGCCTCAGACTGGGGACACAAGAATAAATGCATTGAAGATTACAAGCACTATAACAACCCGAGGAGAAGAAGAGATGCATCAAAACAATATATTTCATTCATTGTACTCTTATGATCAACTCTGGTTCAGTTTTCTTAGAAGTGTATCTCCGAACAGATTCAGTCTTTCTCCTCTTAAAAACCAGCTTGTTAAAAGCACTTGTTCCTTTCTCAAGTATGTGAATTTTCATCTTCACTGAAAGTCACTACAGAGGGCCAAGATACGCAATGTGTAATCTAAAGCTTAATGCTGAAAAAACAAACTGGAAAACAAATGTATTTCCTGATGTCCTTTCAAAGTAGAACATGAAATACCTTTAAAAGTAACTGGTATTTTGTCAGGCGCTGTAC
This sequence comes from Megaceryle maxima, assembly GCA_024605025.1. Lineage (NCBI taxonomy): Eukaryota > Metazoa > Chordata > Aves > Coraciiformes > Cerylidae > Megaceryle > Megaceryle maxima. Next base: position 91,012 of record JANHGN010026449.1, read on the forward strand.
TGGTTTGAGCAAATAGGAATCCAGCCCAAGTTTGTGCTCTAATTTTCTTTGGCATTCCTGGAGCAAAGAACAGAGATTAAGTAAATTCTGCACCAACCATAAGCAGTCATTCCAACAGCATGACTAATATGTTTTGATGACTTCAAAGATTTCATGTAAAAATATCATATGGTACCTATAACTAAAGAAATTTGATGAATACATGTACAATAACATAATGAATGGATCTACCTTAAAATCCTTGTGTGTAAGAAATTCTGACTGCTAGTTTTGTGAGGCTTCCATGCAACAGTAAACAGAATAAGCCATGAATTTGTGGGGTGCTTAGGACAAGTGAGTGTCCCAGGATGACACCTGCCTTGGTAGGAACAAACAGCTCACCTGGAAGAAGGTGCTTTCAGAGCACTGCCTCCACAAGGACTCCGACCGGGGCTTATTCTGGCAGTACTTCTCATACATCTGGAAATCTTCTCGCTGTAAGGGAAGCCAAAAGGCAAGTCAGATGCATGCTGGGCAGCCAAAGAAGCTAAACACCCAAACTGTACATTTGCTTTTACCTCTACTGCCAATTTTAATATCTAAAAGTCACAGGGTTTGGGTAAAAAAAGCACTTCTAGGAATTGCAGCAGACTGCAGTGTAGTCACGACTGCTGCTTCTCCCCCATCTGCTGCTGGCCACCCACCTATGCTCCCTGCCTTGCTGTTGGTATTGCCTATCAGAAGCATCTTACTCAACTGACATAACTGAGATGTTGCAGAGTGCGACAAATCAGGAGAAACATTGGCCTTCGTGTCTGCTTTATATGTGAAAATGAGTCACCCACCCTGTCTAGGAAACAAAATCCCACTCTCTCGGGTGCTCCCAGGCAGCTTTCCAAACTGTGCAGGAAAATTCTGCAAGAGATGGGAGAAGAGACAAAATGCAGCGGTAAGCAAGGGATGGTTTGGGTATTTAATTATTATAGGAAATGACTCTGATAAACAGGAGAATAGAGCCAGCATCCTACTTGTTGTGGAAGTCATATATCTCGGGCATGTTTCCGAAGAGGACGTCCTTCCTGTTCCTCAGCATGGGAGGCATGAGGATGATCATGGCAGGGTTATCCATCTCAGCCCTGTAGCCCTGTGGGATGTAAAAGAGGCTCATCACTCGGTAAAAACCTGGCTCCTCAAAGGCAGATGAAAAGGGGATGTGAACAGATTTTCAATACATCTGCTCTGTTTCAAAGTGAAACATCCCTTTTATTTCTCTCTTTATTTTTGTTTCTAAATCCCTGCCTTTCAGCCCCTGGGCATGAGGGTTGTGGTCCAGGAGGGGATGGCTTGGGATGGCTTCCATGGGGCTGCCAGAACTGCGGAGATGCTCTCTATTCACCAAAGGCAAATCACAGCCACTTCCTCCTTGCTACAGCCCAACTGCAGGAGAGGTGCCAGAGGAACACTTGTCTGGGTTGAACACATCTGCTGCTATGACCACAGGGTACAGAAAAGACAATGTGTATGTACAGGGTGTGCAGTTACACACAGCCTCACAAGAACTGGTGCACGAGGTGACTTGTTACAAAGCAGAGACAGCTTGAGACTGAATACCCAAATCAGTAGGCTTTCTGCTCTTGCACAAGACTCTCTGAGAGACCAGGGTCTTGCTCTGCTCAATGCCTCACAATTTCTTTTCTCTGTGGCTCTGCCTAGCTCTTGAAATCACAGCCTCCCAAACTGGGGAGGATCTGGAAGGGATACCACCACACCACAAATTGCTGAGTGGAACTAGGAAACAATACAATGGTCCTTTGGTAAAAACCACATCACTGCACCAAATGCAGAAATATTCACCAGATGTGGTAAACAGCCTAACTGCAGGGTAGGAAGAAGGCATGGCCAGAGCTCAGGACCATCGCTGCAAAGAAGACATCAAGAAGTCCAGTAGCCACAGCTCAAGCTGTCCGTGCTAGCCACCAAGCATAGCACAGAACTGAGGTCCTTTTACCATGAGTAGCAAAACTGTTTGCAAAAATGTGTTCCAGTATGTGCAGCAGATCATCTTTGGTTTTCAAAATTAATCTCTCACACTCACTGTGGCTGGAATCAGTATTCTTCATCCTAAGCAGGCATTTTGTAGTTGCAGTAGAAGATAAGGATCTGGGAAATTAGTCACTTTTATCTAACCACTGGAAGCAGGCTTTCCTCTTTAAAGGAAATACTATTTGCAGAAAACTTAAGTCTATCTGTCCATTTTTCTCTATCTAGACTTGATATGCAGAGTAATAAATCTGCGTATCTGCCAGCTGCTTTATCATATAGAGTGTGGTTTAACAAAAAAAACAATCAGTGCAGGGCAATTATGTGTAACTACCTGCAGTCCAACAGATTTATATCCTGCCTGATCATGAGTGAGAAAAATGCAAGAGAGGAGAGCTATTTAGCAGCCAACTTGTTTTGGCCATCAGGAAGAGTTATTTTGGAATAAAGCAGAGGTGTCTAAAATGGCAGTATGAGAAATTATAATCTCTTCTCTAAAGAAACGTGCTTTACATGTTCACAGACTTCACAGTATTGAGACAGAATCCTCCCAAGGATAAAACACAAGCTTCTTTCTTTTGTCTCCGAAAGGTAATAGAAATTAGGGAACAGTGAAAAACAACAGCTTTTTGTACATTTTTCCAGGCACTGATAAAACTAATTACCAGTGCTTTTGTGTACAAACAGAAGGCTTCTCCTTCATTCTAGATGAAAAGCTCATCCTGACACCAACTGTTCCTGCAGATGCCTCCAACAAAGAAAAGCTAGGGAGAAAAGTTGAAAATTTATGACTAGCTTGGGATCTGACAGTTTGTTAGAAACCTGCCCCATCACATTTTTGCTCCATTTGACAGAGTGGCAGGTGCCCTTTTGTACAAGTCACCGGGGAACAGTAATGAGCAATCTGAGGAAGTCACTCACCGTCAAAACAGTGAAGAGTTCCTCTACATAGACTCTCTCAGTTTCTATAAGCTCATTTATGACATGGCTAGAAGAAAGGGAAAAAAAAAATAAGTAGACTATTTTTATGTCTGTAAAAAACCCACAGGCGATCACTGCAGTTCAAGAAGCCCAAAACATAGGGATGATAACCAGCACAGGGATCTTAACCAGCACAGGGATGATAACCAACACAAGGATGATAAAACAGGTAAAAGCACAAGGGACATGACACCCAGATCAGGCTGAAAGAACACAGCATGGGTCAAGGACTGGCCAGCAATAAACATCATTTGGAGTGATGTAAATAAAAGCTTACCCTTTTAGTATATCTAAGTTGTCATCACTGTCTGAAATAAAATACTGCAAGGAATTCCGTTTTTCCTGATAGTCGTGCATTACTTCAATCTGGAAGAGAAATGGGATGCACTGGGAAGAGCCACAAGGAGGTCACTGCAGAGGCAGGAGGAGCCCAGCCCCTGATGTCAGCATGGGAACTCCTTGGGGAAGGATGAAATGTGCTTCTTTTCACGAAATCCTTTGTGACACAAAACTTTAAAAGGGCACTGTGCATAATAGACAGCCAAATATTCCCAGAAATTACTCTGCTGTATAAATCTGAAAATGCCAGTGACATAATAAATTAGTGAGGAGACCAGAGAACAGTTTCCACAAGGGAAATATCTGTGGATGGGGAGATTTCCTAATAGACATCACTGTTATGCAAAGAGTAAGTTCAGGGAATAACACAAAGGAAATCAATATCTGTGACTTGGAAAGACAACCCAAGATATATCTCACATCCTGAACTAATCCAACTAAACCATGTGGATATGAAATGTTGGAATTTGTGGGGTTTTTTTAAGGGAAAAAAAAAAAAAGAAAAGAAAAGAGCATCTTCAAATCCCAAGTATAATCAATTTCTAGAAGGGTTTCAGTTTTTCAGTGTATAAAACTCATTCAGATTTCATGAATAATTTTTACCTTGCGTGAACTTGGAGTTTTTCTTGATGTTTTCTTCCCAGGGAGAGAGAGATCAAATGAAAATTTCAAACTGGAATTAAAATCCATACCTTGGGTAGAAGAAACAACATAATTATGTAATGTACATCCATAGGGAAGGAGAAGGTTCAGACAGAAGCTAATAAATCATGAAGAAAAGTAGGATACACTTTAAGAATGATTAATTAGCTAATAATACAGGCAAACTGCCAAAATAAAAAGTATCCATCTCAAAGAACAATACTAATACCAAACAGCACAAGTCACAGATGGTCATAAAGACCATAAAGTACAAAATAATCAGAAAAAAAACCAAAATGTCCATTAGGTGAATGCTGCAATCAAAATCTAACAAAGACTGTGAACCCTGTGCAAATGACAGAAAACAATAAATTCAAATAAACTGCCAAAAGGAACATCCCATCCTGGGATACTGTTTTAAAATCCTTTTATGAATGCAGGGCAAGAAGCTCAGCTGGTATGAACTGTTTCTCAACCTTGGAAGAATTTACTGATATTGTCAGTAAATAATTACAAGCTGTAATACTTTGGGTTACAAAGGTACATTGGAAACTTAGGAATAAATTTTCTCTTCCCAGGGAGTTATATGGCATCTTGCAAATACTTCTTACTCCTGAAGAGTCAGTATGGCAATTCTTCACCAAAAGGCTCTTTTCCCCCAGCATGAATGGCAGCACTGAATTCCTCCAGCTTCAAGCCTGTTCCAGCCCCAGTGACAGCTCCACACACCAGGCTGAAGCCCCAAAGGCTGCAGCAAATTCTGAGATGGACCAAAACTAAACACTTTCTGATGTGCAATAGTCACCTAATTTACAAATAGAAGAAAAAAGAGGCTAGCAAAGGAAAAAATAAACCCAAACCCAAACCAACAACAAAAAAACCCAACTGGACTAACAAACTCTCTTTTCATTAAGGGTGAAAAAAAGATATCACAGCACAGAGGAATACAACAGCAGCTGTGTCTAGATTGAAGGTTTGAACAGTGCTGACACCAAGGAGCCATCTTTTGTGAAGGAAAAGATGTAGGGAGCAAAATGGATGCAGAGGAACACAAATGGCCATGGAGAGCAAGGGCTCCATCTTCAGATGGGGCTAAAGCTGTTGTGGTACTATCACTCCAACAACGCCTTAGACCTTCATGGGTAAACACACCAAATGAGGAAGGGGAGAGAAGGAAGAGAGAGATCTGCTGGAGAGCAGATCAGAGTCAGGCGTGGAGCGTGACCCATCGCGGACAGGAAGACTCAAAAGAAGTGAGGACCTGCTGATGGGAATACTGAGTCCAGCTCTGGAGCCCTCAGCACAAAAGGACATGGACCTGATGGAGCAGGTTCAGAGGAAGGCCACAAAAATGTCTGGGGGGTTGGAGCACCTCTCCTACGAGGACAGGCTGGGGGAGCTGGGATTGTTCAGCCTGGAGAAGAGAAGGCTCTGGGGACACCTAACAGCCACCTTCCAGTACCTGAAGGGA
>JANHGN010026449.1:96502-135589 GCA_024605025.1 Megaceryle maxima
GAGAGAAAGAGAGAGAGAAAGAGAGAGAGAAAGAGAGAGAGAAAGAGAGAGAGAAAGAGAGAGAGAAAGAGAGAGAACACAAAAGTAATGTGCTCAGAGGTGGTTTGGTTTCAATCCACACCAAGAAACCCATCCATCTTAAAGCACTCCCAGCAGAGCTCAGCATGTGTCTTTGACATTGCACATCACGCCAGCGGGCCTGCAGCAGTTTGATGTTTTGTATCAAACAGAGGCCTTATTAAAAATCTCTCTTGGCATGATCTATCCAAAGAGGAGCCTTTTGTCTTTCCCTGCTTGTCGGCTCTGCTCATTTCAACAGACTTGATCATCTCTTTCAGGAAGAGGATTAATGGAGAATCCCTGTGCTTTGCAGGTGTCCGAGTGCCTTCACTGGAAAAACGTGCATCCCATAAAGGCACAGAATAAATCCAACCGATTGATGATGGTTTCACAACATCCCACGGAGGTGGACACCCATTTACCCCTACTCTATGTCAAAAATTCCTCCTTTCCCTGTCCCTGGAAAACTGGGAAAGTTCCATCAGGTAAAATTGGCAATACTCTAGTTCAAAGACTCAGAGCTTTTTTTCCTGATTGATCAAGGGATTTCAGAGGGCAGCGTAGTTTAGTGAAAGTGACATCAGCCTGGGAAGAAAAAATAGGGGATTTATTGGCTGCACTGGCCCGCATCTTGAGTAGCTTTATTCCCCTCACTGCACCCAGCTTCATTCCCATCACTCTGCTAGCTTGGCTAATGACATTAGGCACTCCTGGAACTGGAGCCGCTGTTACTGTTTGCATGACACCTGCAAAAATCCACTATGACCAATATTTATATTCCAATTTTGTGTTAAAACATAGATATTTAAAGGCTTTATGAAGTCAGATCACTGAATTTAATATTCCCACATAACTTTGCATGTCCCTGTTTTAAAATACATGGATGTTGCTTTGGAATACTTTTAAATTCTGATACAGAAAGGGATGTCGAGGATGAAGGTTTCAATGTTACACTGAAAGCTAACATTGTGCCACATCCCATTACCAAAATGAGGGCAGAACATTCAGTGACCTCAGTTCAACCAGAATTTGTACCTTTATGGGCATTAATTATTTCACAACTCTGATTTAAGGAGGACATCCTCAAGGAATGAAAGGGAGTTAAGCATCCAGCTCATTTTTGTTCACAAGATTTGAGCTCCTCATTTCTCCAAGCTCCTTTGCAAACATCAGTCAAACTTTATGTCAGTTCCAGCTCAAGACAGCCACAGAGAACACTTATTTAAAATAACAATACATTTATAAACCTTGCCCTTTTTCCCTGTAGTACTAATTCACCAGTTTTCAGCCCAGTAGGATGCTAGTAAAGCAGCACTGGAAGTAGGTGCTCTTTAGGGCCTTTTTTTCCTGAGTAGGAAGTGAAAATAAATAGCAAGTAACCAGCCCCATTCTTCACACAGGTATGGGAAGCTAGATACAAAAATTGGAAAGATAGTAAATCATCTTGTATACATTAGCATTATAACAACTCTGTATCAGCCAGCAAGGTTTAGTTGGTTTCTCAAAATCAAAATCAATCATCCTTAGCCTTACGTTTCCTGCCTCAAATCAAAATTATCATCTGAAAATACCAGAAACTTAAAAAGTTTTACCATGTTTAGGAGAGAATAATGGTGATTTTGATCTCGGTGGATTTTCTGGCCGAGGGGCTACTAATTGGACAGGCCGCACGTGTTTATCCACCAGCTTCTTGAAGCAAGACTGACGATTCTCAAACATGCTTCGAACGTTTTCAAGCTTGACCTGCACTGACTGTACCTGGCACTGTAGAGAGTGAAAAAGACTCCCGTGATCAAATAACTACCATTATTTTGCACTTTGACCCAAAAAAGAAGCCTATAAAGCTGACAACGCCAGAACATAGTCTGATTTTGCTTTTTAATTGTGTAACAAGGAACTGGAGGGGTTGCTTACCTTCAATTCAGGTGTTAAGACTGACTCAAAATCATAGTGTAGGGCTTGGGGATCGTAGTTTAAGTAGGCTGAAGAGCTTTCAAGAAACCTTTCTATGTCCTGGAGAGCTTTCTGAGCGCCTTCTTTAGACTGGCACTTATCCATCTGCTGGTTGGCAAGCAGGTAGGCACCTTCATCACAGCACTGCAGAGCCTGGTACCAGCACGGGGCAAACAAAGGGAGGCTATCAGTGGCACCTCTACCACATCAAGGTTCCCATCAGTGGCACCCCTACCACATCAAGGTTCCCAAGAGGAATATCATTATATGAGACGGAGCTCATTAGTACTCCTAAAGACCTCAGCAGCTACTGCATTTGATTAGAAAGGCCACATTTTTTTGCTGGAGGGTGACTGCAGTCCTTAACATAACCAGCCAAGTTGTGCTCCCACTTGAACCTGGTTAAAACCAGTGGCATAACTGACACAGAAGCACTATTTAGTGCATAGTTAAACCAAATGATAAGCAGATCTTTATTTATCCAACTCAGAAAGCTGAAGAGGGCACTACAGAGTTAATGATGAGACAGGCAGGTTTCTTGAGATAAATGCCTGGCTCGGTACAGACCTGAACTGCAAGGAATGATCACAGTAATTGCATTCATGTGTTTTTTTTTTTTAAATAAGGATTTTAAATTGCAATTTAAAGTTCAACATTCAACATGCACTGGTAACAGGTGAACACCAGCCTGGGGTTCAGTTGGCACTCAGGCACTGTGCTGTGCATAGGCTTGAGAAGATGCTGCAGCCAAGAATGGCAGAAAACCTCCAGTGCTGTGAATAGGAAGGGAGACTTGTGGAGAGTAGGACTACAGTGTGCTCCTGCAGAGCCCGTGGGCTAGCACCGACCAGGACTGCAAGGGACCCAGGACAGGACAGCGTCCTGAAGCTGAGAGGCTGCTGAAGAATCGTCCGTCCCCACAGATTAGCACAATATTGAAATGGAGCATGCAGAGGAAAAATACCCAAGTTCCCTAGTCCCCTGAAAGAGTGAAATGGAACAGGGTCAAACTTTTCTGGCCTCAAGCACATTACAGTCGTGTGCCTTCTGGCCTAATTAGCATGAATTTCCTTAAATGAATTTTTGATGCTGATTAAGATATCAAAGAGCGTTGGAGCCACATGACTCTGCTTCCATGCTAGCACACAGCAGCTGTGCCTATCTACCAATCTGTCACCTTGTTTTACAGTCAGCCATGCTCATTCTTAATAAAGAACTAACAAAAAGGGCTGCAGTTTATCTGAAAGCTTTGCCTCTATTGCACTGGGTATAAAAACCTCAAAAGCTATTTAAAACATGAATGCAGCATGAAAGCACAAGCAACTGCAGCAGCTGAACTTTGGTGTTCTCAGCTGCTCTTTGGAGATGCTCACCTCATTCTGCTGAGTATTCAGAACACCAGCAGATATCCATTTGCTAACTTAACCATCTAAGTGTGGGGTAAAGCATCCTCCAGCCTCTGGGAACACCTTCCTACCACAAAAGACTGAGGCAAAGGTGCAAATTTCAGATGCTTCCAGCTAAGAAGTGGAGAGCCTAACCGTGTGGAGAAGCCAACTGCTTCTCAGGGCACTGTCTCTGAACTCTACCTGCTGAAGGCGGGTATGAAGATCCAAAGTCTTCTGCAGTCGCATCTGCTTCCTTTTGATCTCATCAGACAAGACATCAGAATGGTGCCGCAGTTCATTGCATTGCTGGCAGATTAAGTTGAGCGCATAGTGATGATTTGCTGCTAGCTGGTGTCCGTGTAGTATCACCACCTGAGCCTTCCCTATCAGATCCTTCAGAGAAAGGAAGAGAATGGGTTGCACCCTTACTGAAATAATGCCAGAATATCTACATAGAACAATATGCACTTCCTTGTCTTACCAGATTTCAGGTACACATGGAGATGACTGCCATTAGGAGTAGCCAGAATGGGTGGCTTATGCAGAATAAAATGGCACCCATTATCTGGGAAAAAAAAAACTTTTGCTATCCAAAGAGAGGATGAAGAAGAAGAAAACAGTATTTCACCACAGTAGCAATGCCATGAGTGGCTGCTGGCAATGTATTGCTGCTGTCTCCAGGAGCTGCACTCTCAAAAAAAGGCAGTGGGTGTCCAGTTTAGGTACACTATGCTCATGAGCATGAAAAGGAATTTGAGCAGTTAAGGTTTATGATGAAAACAAACCAGGCCCTTTGCAGCAAAGCTTGGTGCTGAGAACACGCTACCTTGTCTGCACATCTTGGTCAGGGTAATGGCTATGTCTTCCTCAGGGTTGGCTTTCTACTGGGACTGCATCCCTGTTGCCTGGCCTTTTGTTCCTCCTCCCTCTCTCCACAAACATTTCTTCCAAATGCCCCAAAAGCCTTAGACCTTTCCCCTAGGACTCTCATTTTCAAGGAAGCTTCTTGGGATTGTGTCCAGGTCTCTCTGGATTTCAGCACTGACCATAGCTCACTTGCCAAGCATGTCTCTTTACAGATATCACATCCTCAGGGGGGCTCCTGTGTATCATTTCTCTTCACTCTTTTTTCCTCTACCTCTCTTAGTCTTCATCCATATGTTATGTTTAAATCACTGACATGTCAAGATAGCAACTTTTTTGCCTCTCCATGTGCCTGGTAACAAGTCTCTGCCTATTAGCACTTCTAAAGCACTTAACATATAAATAATTCTTCCAGCTCATTAACTCCCACGCCTCCTCCTATGTTCAGACATTTATCTGTTCTGGATTTTCATGGTGGCTCAGCAATTTATTTTAACTATGATAATTAAATACCAGTTCCTAGCTTTCAGAGTGATCACAGCATTGCTGTGCAAAGCAAAGACATGAAATCAATCCTTTTGTGCAGCCACTTACCAACAAATTACACGAGAAACAGGTAATTTCATAAAACACCTCCTACCACAAATACACACTGTGCTTCTTGTGTTGCATTAGAGACTCTTCCTGTGAAAGATTATCTCACCTGAGCCATACCATCAAAATGACCCAAGTCCTTGAGTCTCTGTTTTACTTGGGAGACACTGTCGCCCGTGTCAGGCAGCTCCGCCTGCTGACCCATTAAAAATTCAATGGCATTCTTGACCTAGACACAAAGAAGAAGACTGCTGCAAAAGGATACAAAGCACAGGCAGAAAATCATTCTCAGACCAATATTAATCACACTTTAGCTAAGACTGCTAAATCCAATAATAAAACTAGTGCCCAAGAACTAATTTCTAAATTCAAAGATGCTTCTATCAGCAAAATCTATGTGACTGCAGGGCAGTGATATCTAAATTAGCTCTGAATGACGAAGCACAGTGGTCTCCCACAGCTAGTTAGCCCTGCCAGAGTCAAGGAACAGTAACATAAATTAAACACTCTCAAAATAAAAAGCACAAAAACTTCTCTCCCCTCCTTTTTGTCTCCAGCTCTTCCTTCTGCCAACCAAAGTGCATCTGATCATACCTCTTGAAAACTTTGCTCAAATTTCCACAGTTGTAAATATTGCTCCATTTTTAACTGATGTTTTTCCCAGAAGCCATCAAAAGCAGTCTCCATCTCACGCAGCTGAGCAAGTAACCTTAGAATGGAAAAGGACAGAATAAAGGTCAAGGGGAGATGAACAAGCCCTAGATATAATCTATTCAGGTTTTCTGGACCTAAGCTCTCATGAGGAGTCAACAGACATGTACATAGGACTTGTGAAGATCTCAAGGAGAATTTGAATTAAATCCTCACTGCAGATGACAGCGCCTGTGTGAAGCAGTTGTTGCTGTCTCCATTTATCTGAACAACACCTGAGAGCCTGGCACGAGAGAACCCTGCATCTGCTCCACAGCCTCATCATACCAGTGGGGGAAAAATCAGAGCAAGACAAAGTTGCTTGACAGGAGTCACACAGTGATTTCATAGGTCTGGAGCAAAACTCCGGTATCTTTGTCTTTATCTGTTTGATAGGTGACCTAAACAACACCTCTACACTTAAATCATGTTTGCACTCAAAATCAGGCAAATTAGGAACACGGTGCACTCACCGATTCACAGTCTCCCAGTCCCCAGGCCTCTCGTGGTGCTGGTCCTGACTGCATTCCCCAGAGTCAGGCTCTTCAAAACTGCTCAAAAGCAAGTTTCCCTCTTTTGTGACTGCTGTAATATCTTCCTGTGTAATGCAAAACATTTCTGATTCAGACTACAAGGATAAGTCATTTCATGTTTCTCCTGCCTTAGTTGCCCTGTATGGAATAAAGCACCAGTATCCACCAGAACAAAGGGCTCCCAGCAGATGTTTTAGCCCCCTTAATGCAGGGTTAGCCCCTGGAGGTGTAGGAAGCTGAATCACAGACTAGTGTCACCAGGCTGGGTGGAAACTGGCCTGCATGAGAACATCAGGCAGGAGGGCAGTACTACCACAGGTAGTGTGGATTTGTATTAGACATCTAACTACAATTTCATGTATTCAAACAAGTATTTCTGCAGCTTGAAGGCTGTGCTTCTCCATCAAGGTCATCACAAGAGGCTGTAGGAAGAGCATCTCACAGTAGGACAAAGCTGGGACTGAGACCACATGGCACCAGTTACTAGAGTCTTTATATATAGAGTCAAGTCAGTGCTTTCAAGGTAACCTCCACTTAGGGAAAATTGAAACCCTTGGGCTGTTCATCATCTGAGGTGCTTTGTGCTGGGCTGGGCTCAGCCCCAAAGCAAACAGGTGCCTTTAGTCAATTAATTTCAGAAAAAAAAAGACCAAACACAGAGATGAGAAGGAAGGAGCAAAGAGATGCAGCTGATGAACTGAGTTGGAAGAAGCCCTGAGGGAGAGACCTGCTCATGGCTCCACTGGAGAGCCAACTCCTGGAGAAGTAAGAGCCTATCTCAGAAGACAGTCAGATTTCTATTGCAAGAGAAACACTTAGGGAGAAGATTCAGAAAGCACAGGCTTGCTTAAATATCTGCCTGCTCCAGAGAGCTCACAACCACCTAAACAACAGCATCTCCAGGGCAGCATCCCAGGAGCAGGACATGGCCACAGGAGATTCTCCTCTCCCACACACAAAATGTCTGCTTTACCTATCACTGAAACATCACAGAAGATGATCACAAGGCAAAACCCCATCTCCTTTTGACACTCAGGCAGCTCAAAAGGGAAGAGGAATTACGCAGCATGCTTTAGACTGCAGGTGGCTGTTATTTCATCCTCTTACATCTTGCCCACCAGAGCCCTGTGTCCCCCTTTGGATTCAAAGCCTTTCAATCTATGTATAACAAAGTAGCCCGACTGTCAAACAGGTGTTAACTTGACTTCTTCCCACTCAACATATCAAAGAGGTTAATTTCTTAGTTACTCTGTTTAATTAATTTCTGTCATTTTTTTCTATTGTGTTTGCAACCAGCTTCTGTTCAGTATCACAGCTACATAAATTAGCCTGATGGACTCATTATCTGAATTCAGGAATCAGCTGCACCAATCTTGCGGTTGTCATGAGCGAGACAAGAATCCCATGTCTTGCTGTCACCACAATCTGCGCACAGTTTCTCATCTGCTTTCATCTTTCACAATCTTAGAAGGAACAAAAGAAAAAAGCCAAGGGACTTCATTTCAGTCAAAGTCCAAGGAGTGGTTTTGATATTTTAAAGTGATGGATGAGGCATTAAAAGCAACGGATGCCTTGTACCGAGTGCTTCTATGCTTTATATGCAAATGAAAACATGACGTGGTTTATTTCTGCACAGAACAAAGTGTGTATTACTGATTAGTTTATATACAGGACTTCATTTTGTAGCTGGTGCTTGCCCCCTAAACTTTGGCTATAGAATCATAGAATTGTTTAGGTCGGAGTCCAACTGTTAACCCAGCACTGCCAACTCCACCCTGAAACCGTGTCCCTAAGCGCCACATCTACACATCTTTTAAATACCTCCAGGGATGGGGACTCAACCACTTCCCTGGGAAGCCTCTTGTAGTGCTTGACAACTCTTTAAGTGAAGAAATTTTTCCTAGTATTCAATCTAAAATTCCTCTGGTGCAACTCGAGGTCATTTCCTCTCACACTATCACTTGTTACTTGGGAGAAGAGACCAACCCCCACTTCGCTACTACCTCCTTCCATGTAGTTGGAGAGAGAGAGGTCTTCCCTGAACTTCCTTTTCTCTAGGCCCTCACCCTTCTTTCCCTCAGCCACTCCTCATAACATTTGTGCTCTAGACCCTTCACCAGCTTTGTGGCCCTTCTCTGAACTAGCTCCAGGACCTCAATGTCTGTCTTGTAGTGAGAGGCCCAAAACTGAACACAGTGTTCAAGGTGCAGCCTCTCCAGTGCCAACTACAGGGGGACAATCACTCCCCTAGTCCTGTTGGCCACACTATTTCTGATGCATGTCAGAATGCTGGTGGCCTTCTTGGCCACCTGGGCACACCACTGGCTCATATTCAGCCAGTTGTTAACCAACACCAACAGGTCCTTTTCTGCTGGGCAGCTTTCCCAAGCCTGTAGAGTTGCCTGGGGTTGTCATGATCCAAGTCCCAAGTGTGAATTTTAAGTCAGTAAGTCATACTGCAATGTATGTACCTGCTATTTTATACTACAGCTCTCTTCATTTTCAAAGAAGAAATAAAAGACTATTGGCAGTATCTATAATAGATACTATAGTTTCTATACATACACACATACCTTTTTGCCTACCCACAATGCACTTTGGATGTCATTTTGAACATTTCTTACAGGCAGCCCTCTGGGAACTCACTGTCACGTGAATGACAAATGATTATAAATGAAAATAGATGCATTTCTTTGACTTATGTAAACGAATCCTGTCACAAAGCAAAGGAGCTCATTCTTCAGCTGCACAGCATGGCATTGACATGGGGATGGTTTCTGAAGTGAGGGTTTGCTGTCCTCAGAAAGATGCGGGAGCAGCAAAGACAAGAGCTGGCACTGGCAGCAGCTGGCTGCACTAAAGCTTCCACTGACTTCTGTAAGAATATTAATCACCATCACAAATAGGTAAAAAATAATCTTAAATTATTAAAGACACAATTATTGTTTCAGAAGACACATGGAAGCTCACATGAAGACAGGGATGATATGAATGCTCTGTACCATGCACTTGCACAAAATCTTCACCTTGGATGCTCTCCAGCACTGTTCCCTTGCGCCCCTGGGGAAGCTGCATCAGGTGGAAGGACCTGGGAACAAACAATCCCTCCAGACCTGCTGATGATCTTTGCCTGCAGCTTCTTCCAGCCATGGGGGTGAAGTGGAGGGAATTCCACCGGGGGCATGAACACGGGGGCTGACAAAGCCTCCCACCCACCCTCCTGCCAGCGAGATGAGCAAAGCCCATGGTAGGAGCACACCATCAACACCAACTTCTGCAGCCAGAAAGGAGGCGGCAGCTGAGACAGTTTGCTGGATGCTGGCAGGGTAATTTGCTTGAGTGGATGGGAAATGTAAGGCTAACATACAGAAAGAGTCACGCTGTGCTTTATTTTGTCTGTCAGCACGTACACACGCATGGGAGGGAAGGAGGAGTGGGCACCAAACAAACAGGCAGTCAAACCCCAGAAATCCCATCTTGCTGTGCAAACAGGGGCTGGAACCACGTGGCAGAGGTTCTGATGAGACATACCTTGAGCTGGTAGTACTTTTCTGTGCGCAGGGCCAGGATGCGCTCGATGGAATACATGTCATCTGGTAGCTCGGTCTCTGCCAGCTCCGTGCCAAAGGACTGTAACATCTGGGCAATTTCCTTCACGGTTAGGGCAAAACTCTCTATTGCCTGGTGGGGGAAGATAATTGCAATCAACTTGGGATTCAGGGTATTCCTACAGCTCATTAAGGGTAGGTGAAGAGCCAAGGCTCAGATCTGCAGGGGAGCCTAACAGCTTGCTCTGAGAGGTGGGTGGGATGTCTACTGTAGACAGAGCTGATGTGTGCTGTGGTGCATTAGCTGGTGGCCACCAACACGCAGCCAGGTGGCTTTTAGTGCTGTTCAAATCCATAACAGGGACTTAAATAAAGACAGTATTCAGCATGCCTTGTTTTCTGCTGCCTATTCTTGTGCACACAGATTTCTTCCTACAGCATATTGGAGATCTAGAGTGGAAGCCTGTATAGGATCCATCTTACAAATTCCTGTAATTTGTCTTCCATTATCCTTCTCCTCTGGTTAACCCACACTAGGAACCACCTCCAGGCAGCAGTGCTATGGAGATGTATTTGGCTTCTTGGTGATGGATGCTTCCAGCTTTGCAAGCCCAAATAGCAGGTTACAGGATAGTTGGGCATCACAGACACCTCACCCACAGCATCACCAAGAGGAGGACAAGGGAGGGAGCTAAGCAGCGTGCTGGAGACAAACTGGAGACATTGAGATGGAAATGAGCGCTGTTGCTACTCCAGCACAACCCAGACAGCTAGCAGGAAGTCTGCCTGGTGGCTGCCCCAAACCATGGGGTGAGGTGAGGCTCTCCTGGCCCCACTTGTGGTTCCAGCTCTGCTCTTGAGAATGGGGAAATAAACTCAAATGTAACTGATCACATTTAAATTTTATTTAAACAGCCATGTATTTTCCATAGAAATTTCAAGAAATGTTATGTGAGCACACCCTGAGGGAATTTTGAGAGAAATTTTTCATATGGACACTTATCTACTGTATGCAGCTATAGCCTAGAAACTATCCTTTTCTTAGAATAACATATTTTGTCATTCATTTTGACATTTTTTTGTCTCCAAGTGTGAAAGCTATGCCATTATCGCTTTAACACATCATGCAAAAGAACAAAACTGAGAGCCAAAAATGTAAAAAATTTGTAAATTTGGCAGTGCATTGGTGTGAACTGGCACAAAGTTAATGGCACAAGCAATAGCTTGAGTTATTCCAGCTAAACTGTCTTGTGCTTTTGTCTTTATACTGAGCTCCACATCTGCTGGTGTGGAGGATGTCACAGGATGAGGGGCACTAGGATGTCTGGTACATTTTTCATTAGTGGATTGATTTGTTGGGAAGGTAACTGGCAACTCAACTTGCCATTAATCTGGGAGACAAAATCCCAGTGAAAACTAAGAGTGTACAGGCAGCATAAAAACACATGGCAAGGCACAGTTCAGGGCACTAAATGCCTGATTCCTGGCACTATTAAAGGAAAATTCTTGCAAAGAAAAAAAAAATAAAAGGAAATTTTCTGAATTCTGTGCATTCAGTCAGTACACAGACAGCAGTCTCATCACCCTGGTTCCCAAACACATTTGTGATATTAATCACATGAAGCAACCATTATTAAAAAAAAAAAAGACTATTTTGTATCTACCATTATGGGAGTTTTAATAAAGAAGACAGACCTTTGGGGAGCAGTTTCAAAAGAAGCCTGAGGGATTTAATCATCCGGTTCCCTTACAAACCCATCACGTGCCTAATGCCACCCGACTCCTTTGCAAATCTGATGGAGGAAATGTAGTTGGCTTCAGGGGTTACTTTCAGCTACCCATTGCTCATTGCCTTACAGAAATCCTTCTTCAGTCCATCCCAGACACCCAAGAGCCCAGCACTCAGCCTCAGTACGTACAGTCCTGAAGATGACCCACTCGCTGTGGCAGTACTCCAGGGTGCCTCCAAACTCTGGGGTTAACTGCTGTTCATCAATGTATGTCAGCAGGTCACTAACCGAGCTCAGCATAACAACCTATGAACAAGACAACACCATGAGTGGGTTGATCATCACCTCTGCCCAAGTCATACACAGATCAAGCCTACATATCTTTTATGTAGCTAAAAATTGGGATTGCTCTAAATATTGCTCTACAGCATGGCTTTCTTCTTATGCTCATGGCTTAACATGACTTTTGTTTGATGTATTTGACCATTTTTCTAAGCTAACCCTGAACTCCCAGGTGCTTCCATCCTTAAAAGCAAAGCACAGCCAGATGCTGCAGTATCTGACTGCAGAGCAGAGCTGAAAGCAAAAGTAATGCAGGTTTTGGCCAGGGATGACC
The DNA here is from genome assembly GCA_024605025.1 of Megaceryle maxima. Taxonomy (NCBI): domain Eukaryota; kingdom Metazoa; phylum Chordata; class Aves; order Coraciiformes; family Cerylidae; genus Megaceryle; species Megaceryle maxima. The sequence continues at coordinate 108,479 of JANHGN010026449.1, forward strand.
AGTAATCTGGAAAAAATATACTCATTTTAATAAGTTAAGAAGCACTAGCCAATTTCACGTAAGTATATTCTCATGAGTTTCTGTGTGTCATGATCTGCCCTGGCATAAGTCATGAATTCTCAAAGCTGTGCAATTGACAATCATTTCAGAGTGAAAAATGCAAAGTTTGTGAAAATCAGATTATTACCCAAAGGAAAACATTGCTCTGGTCTGTGTGTTTATAATCACATCAACCTTAGATTCCATAAGTGTACTTTTCTTCTCTTAATTATTCTCATTATGTCAATCAAGGTGGCTTTAGAAGTCTTGGAAACTTTGACCTGAGAATACAGAACCGTTTCAGTTGCTCCTATGGAAATAAACACCAACAGGATGTTGGGGGATGAGGACAGGCTGAGAAGCCCTTCACTCATTACCATGGATATGCCCTGTGGGCAGCAAACTGTGCACAAGGGAGCTGAAAATGCCCCAGGAGAGATTTGGTGGAGAGAGATTTGTTGCAAATAGGGCATTTCTGGCAGAGACCCTTGGGTTACTCTTCACAAAGGTGCCTGCAGAGTGGGACACTGTCACCCCTGACTCAAGGTGTGTGGTCAGGCTCTGATCACACACGGACACAACACCTCTGCACTCTCGTACCGGTAACTTGAGTAGAAAATCCTCCTGACTGAACCGAAATCCAATGTCGGTGAAGGTGCGCTGGAAAAACCCCGTGGGACGAAGAACCATCACTAGGTGCAGGTTCCCTGGGAAAGATGCCTGCAAGGAAACAGAAACAACATTCAACCTGGGGGACTTGGCAGGTCCAACAACATCTGTCAAATGCCTTGAAAAGAGGGGAAATTGTTCAGATCTTTGTATTTTATTTTATTTTTTTCGGATTGCCCCCAGTTGCCTTTTCTTATTTTCAAAACAGGAGGAAGACACCATGAGAGATTCAGAGATACAAGATGTAACTACAGGAGGGTTCTCCAGTCCCACTTCCTCTTGGAGCAGGCTAAAGTTCATCCATGCACCTTGGAGGGCCACTTTTTATGAATTTTAATACTATTTATTGTGTTCAGCATTATAACCTGGGGAGTAAAACTGCAATTTAGCAGGGACCAGAGGGCTGGAACACTGAGAGGAATGACAGACTGAGGAAGCAAAACTTACTGCCAAACTCTCTAATCACCCCATAACTGCATCAAGCATACTCTTCTTGTCCCTGGTAATTACCAAGCAACATTTAATTTGTGGTAAGAATTTGGAACTTCCTGTCTACGCTGCTGGAGCCTATTTTTCAAGCATATGGTTGGCAGGTGTGTTTTTAAATAGAGCTGTGAAGAGGGTGCTTGAGAATGAAAAAGAATTTTTAAGAAAGTAGGAGTCATATCATTAAATTATGGATAAGCACAGGATGCAAAGACTTGAATTAATTAAGACGTACAATTTACTCTGAGATCCTGCCAGGCCAGGTTACATTTCTCCATATATTCCTCCTTACATTATCCTCCTCTATGAAAGATGACAGTAGTATCTATACCAAGGGTGTGAGGAATGAACGTGTTTAGGTGTTTTGCACTGCAGGGCACTTCAGCTGTGCCTTCGAAACAAAGACCACTCCTGTAAACACGCACTGGTGTTGTTCAAAGAAGCCATCATTTACAGTTGAGGCCTGACATCCATGAACTGCGCTGTAACTCGATTGCTCTGTTTTCTTGGGTAGGAATGGTCAGGTTCTGGCTTCCATTGCCCACGATTCCACTTAGAAACAGGAACTTTTAGGAGCAAATAAACCACATAAATTCAATATGTTGATGCGCTGTTATTTTAAGTAGGAGCAGAAAATGAAGTGAATGAAGTGCCAAATTCATACGCTTTGGAAGTCAACAAGAATGGTGCCAGGGACAAAGAGTTGGCATTAGAAACAAGAGCAAACCATGAAACAACGGAGATGTCTGTGCTGGCTCCAGGCCCTGGGTGCTGAGCCTGTTCCATAGCACCCGGTTCGCACACAACGTCTCTGAAACGGCTGCCAGCCCCAGGCACGCAGCGATGGCTACAGCTGTGGGAGACCCAAGGAGCCAACTTCCAACACCATCAAACCTTCAGATGGGTCTAAAGTCTAAACCTGGCCATGGAGTGACTAAACCTTCACAAGTCTGAGACCGGTCTTGCCCAAGAAAGTATGGGTGAGAAGCTGCAGGAGATCCAGGTCCAGCTCCCTCCTTCAGTGCCTGTTTAATTTCCTCTACAAGGAAGATCAGTCTCCTGCAAGACAACCCCTGGTAGGCCCTCCAACAGCCCAGCTACAAGCCACAGTTCTGAACAGAAACTCATCTTGGAGACCTTGTTTAGCTCAGGATTTTTAACTTGAGCTTCCCATACAACTAGAAGAAAATCAGCCACTGGCTACTGGATATCTTTGAGGACTTGGAGTGGTTCCTCAATTTGAGAAGAATCTCTGCCTGGGATGCAGAAAACCTTCACTGAGAAAAGCACCACCAGAACTGGTACAGGCTTGTGACATTTTCAATGAATTGAAAATTTACAGCATTAATATTTCACTGGAAAGTCTCTGGCAAGCTCAATACTCATCCTCCAGTGCGTTCCAGAGAAGCTGGCTGCCTCTCCCACCTCACCACACTGGCCCTCTGTTGGACCCAGTAAATGCTGATATTGTTCCTTCCAGGCCTGTTGGCTGACCTGGCTACTCCTTGACACTCTTCATACTTCAGTATGTTCTACAGCACTAGGATATCCTAGGAAGAGACCTGTCAGTCTTAGTTCATGACAACATCATGCACCTCCCTGCAGAGCTGTGAGTCCATCATGTCATTCCCCCACATCCACCCTTATGTCCATGTTTATCTCATTTTACATCCTGGGTATCTCCCAGTGTGCATTTCTCTGCAGATGAGACAACACCAGCATCTCAAAAAAGGTTTCAAAGGTATTACCAAGGAGCCACCACAAGCTGCAAACCTCAAAGCATAGGATGGTTTTGCTCCAAGACAGGCTCTGCAGCTCTGGTGCTCATGGCTCAAATAGACTTGAACTAAAGCCTTGTGAGGCCAGTGGTCCTAAAATGCTTTAAAGGAGCTCAAAGGATGCAGTTTTAGGTCCTTCTGCATGGTTATGAGTCCACTGTAGGTAAATCCAATGGTGAAGTCCCACAGAGTTTTGGAACAGTTACTGTTTCCAGCTTAGAAACACAACAGTGGGTTCAGGTCTCTGGACTCCGGGCTTCTAACTCAACCCTCTCCTGAAAAATGCATCAGGAATATCTTTGAGAAGAGCAACCAGCCAGAGATGAATCTTCCCTTGGTCTTAACTCATCATCCCTCTCCATCCTCTGTCCTCTTTAACCCTGTTTGGCACTTCAAGCAGAGATGAATCTGCTTTGTCCTCTCCTACTCCAAGTCCTTTTTGACATGCACCCTTCATGCACAGAGCAGACTCATGGGAGGAAGGGCTTGGGTCTCCAAACCATATCACCCCATGGGAACCTGCAAACTTTGAATGTCTTCTCCTATGAGCCCCTGGGCAGGAAACTCCCAGCTCCAGGAAGATGGACCAGTGCTCAGGAGGCGAGCAGAGACACCCACCAAAACTGCAATGCAACAGCAACAAGGTGTGAAAGGTCCCTCTGAGAGCAAAAATGCCTTTGGACACCTTTGGTTTCACAAATGCAGGGTGCCCACGTGTTCCACGCAACATACAAGATAAGACCATAACCTGGCACTCACGTCCTTCTGCCACATCCACCACAGGGCCAACTCTTCTTTGATACAACTTTATGCCCCATATACAAATAACCGTATCTCTTTTGCTCCTTGGTATGTTTCACCTCAGATGTAGCTGGGTTTCCAGGACTGGTAATTTGATTTCCATTCAGTTTAGAAAGACTTTGGGGATTTTTCATCTGATCTTATACATATAGGATCAAAGTCAGCACTTACAAGTAGCTACAAAACAAGAAATACAGCTTTGCAAATAGCACCTAATGTACTTCAGGCATGGAAAAAACAAATGAGATGAAAAAATAAGCTTGAGGAAAGACAGCCACCAATCAAACCACATCCTGTGTCCTCTTACAGGCTTAAGAAAAAGGATATTAAAAATATACATAGATAGATACATAGAAAGACCAGTAAGTCATCAGAGATAACAATCATGAAAGGACTGTATCTTTTTTTAACCACTGCTACATTTCTAGTTCTTCTTAGCACTGAAGTGTAGATAAGTTACCTGCAAACTGAACTCTAATGATACTGATGGTACTGCTGGAAAAAAAAACCTTCCCCACAATATATTCAAGAAAACAAAGGCAAAAAGGTCCTTAATATCATCTTATGTTTTATCTTATTATTTATACCACTGTAAAGAATCTTCTGCGTATGACAAACTTGGGGTTATATAACAAAGCACCTAAAAGAACCCTCTGAAGCCTTTGCCCTCTGCTATTCCTCTGCAGCATATCAGGAAAGGCAGAAAACTATCGGCGCAATTCCACTAAATCAGGCAGTTGGCAACATTTCACTACTATTAACTATCTCACTAAGCAAAGACCGTGTTCAGAACGTTCCTCCCCTTCCAAGGACACAAATGTGTGCACCTTAAGGCTCCAGTTCAGCAACTTGTTTAAATGCACACTCAACTCTAACCACGTAGACAGCCCTGATATAATCAATATAGGTGAACTGGGCTAATAAAGCACAAGAAAGGGTATGCACTGAAAGCATCTCAGTTATTACCTCCTTAGTGAATATCTCATCCTGATGCATTTAATGTGATTTTTTTTTTTTTTTTCCTAATTTTAGGAATTCAATTTACAGAGAATATTCTTCCCTGCAGTTCACTGGGACATTCATGAGGTTGGAAATCAATAATCGTAAAGAAAAAGTAGCATCTGCCAGTAAGTTTGTTTCTGAGCAATGGAGGCTGAGGCTGGCGGTCCTTACACAAGTGATGAAGTGAATGACTTTCTGCTGTCCCTTAAAGGAAAAGTCATACCATGCAATGCCAATTTGAGCTTTACCTTCCCCCCCCCGAACCAAAAATGAAACTCTAAATCGCTCTGCTACCTTTATTTTAGCCGGCTGCATAATTAACCCCTGAAGATGCTTCGAGCATCGCTGGTGCACCAATACCACCGCGGGCCCGGCTCGGCCAGAGGCTTTTCTCTCACGGCAAGACCATAAATAACGCCCTCCCCACGACATTCCAGGGATGCGCTGGAGGAAGCCCCGCAGGACAGCGCTGCCCCACGCCCGCCAGAAGAGCCTGGCTGCGGATGCTACTGAAAATACCCCCCGCGCTGCTCAGTTAAAACCGCTCCGGCCGCCGTCCCCGCTACCTCCATCCTCCCCCTTCCCCGGTCCAAAGGCCTCTCCGGTCGCCGCGGTGCCGCCGCCCCCGGCCTCCCGGCCTCCCTCCCGTCCTCGGGCGCTGCAGCGCGGCGGGCCCGGAGCCTCACTTACCGCAGCGCCTCCCGCCCGCCGCCCGCCCCGCCGCGGGTTCGCCTCCGCCATCGCCCCGCCGCCGCCGCCGCCCGGGACGGAGTGAGGGCGGCCGGGATGGGCCGGGGCCGGGGTGGGCAACCGCGGCGCTCCCCGCGCTCGCCCGGCTCCCAGGGCGGGCAGGCAGCAGGCTCCCGGCTCCCGGCACCCGGCTGGCAGCCCCGCTCTCCTTCCGAGCGCCGGGTTCGCTTTTAAGGTGGAATGCCAAAAATCATCCTGCAGACGGGGCCAGCTCCTTCCTTCGAGGATTGGGCTCTCAGCTCGGAGCTTTTACCCTTTGCTTTCCCCCCTTCCCTGCGATTATCTAGAAGGGACGTTTTAAAGCTGGGCAGGATTTTGGAGGGGGAAAGTAAGAGAAGATGCTGCTGCCAAAACCTGAGGCTTGACCCTGGTGGTAGGGCCTTGCCTCCCAAAGCAAGTGGTACCAGTATGAGCCTGGTTTGCCTGTGCAGCTAGAGACATACACAAAGAGTTAAACAAAAAAATCTGTTCAGTTTGATAACAAAAATTTTCTGGATCAGATGCACAAGCGCAGAGCTGCAAATGCTTATACATATGCTGAAAAAATAGGACACTGTGTATTTCAAATTCAGCTTATTTGCACTTCTTTATTCCAAAATTATACAAAGATCAGGGGAAAAAAAAAGTGTTGGATGGATTATGGTTTATGATTGGGAAGAAATCAAGATTTAATCTTCTCTGTTGGCTGCACAAGGCAAGTCCAAGCAAATGTCTCCTGGACACAACATCAGCCTTTTAGGGCCAGACCCTGTTTTTAAGGCAAGATTCTCAAGTGTTAAGCTCTGGCGGACACAGGTTTCCTGCTTCTTGCTCCTCTTTGCACAGAGCACCTCAACATTATTTACATGGACAGCCCTGATACTACAGGCAAACTCACTTCTCTACATCGACACGCAGCACATACAGGTACAAAACCAGGGTGTATGCTCAGAGGTCACAAAGTAAGTACATTTTCTCATTAAACACAAAATGACTGACACTTCTGAAGAAGCTGAAAATTAGGACAGGAATTTTTCACATCTGAAACTTCCAAACTATGCAAAACAACCACATCATCCTTAAAGGATGCTCTCAGTACTAGCACCTGTTCAAACGCTGGCAGCGGAATGGAATTTTGATGATCCCTTTAAAGAACTGCCTTTTAAATGCTGCTGCTTCTCTAATAGTATAGTAACCACACTTGGAAGTTCAGTTTGTAACGTATATTGACAGCAAAATCTTATGCACACTGCAGAAAGGTAACCCTCTCTTCCATCTACAGGATGCCTATCAGCAAAATTCCATCAAAGCCAGACATTTTTAACACTGGGTTCAGCTGTACCAGTATTAACTACTTAAAACAGTGTAAGAGCTAACTTTATCAGATCTAACCAGTATCAGGTAGTAGCTTTCTCTCAGTACATACCATTTACTTCATCCTCTATCTGATGGATTGATGCCTTTTGATTATAAGCAGAAACAAAGGCAATAATAACAATGCTCCCAGAATATTTTCACTGATGCACCCACATGGCACAGTCTGGTTGGGAAAGCATTTTTCAGTCATTTCCTACCTATCTGTGCAACTATGAACATGACTTTTCTGCACCTGCATGCACTACTGTTATACCATGCTCTGATTTCGTAAGGCACAATCCATTGCTGAGGTGCAGAAGGCTTACGTTTGAGGTACATTTAGACAGAGTATGTGCTAATGATCAGAGAATCATAGAACAGGTTGGGTTGGAAGGGACCCTTAAAGGTCATCTGGTCCAACCCCCCTGCAGGGAGCAGGGACATCTGCAACTAGAGCAGGTTGCTCAGAGCCCTGTCTGACCTGAGCTGGAATGTTTTCAAGGATGGGGCATCAACCACCTCTCTGGGCCATCTGGGCCAGTGTTTCACCACTCTCACTGTAAAAATGATGTGTAGTATATAAACATATGTAATAGACAATTAAAATACATGACTGCACACATACACATTTAAAATAGACTTTTCCACCCATGCCAGCATACAAATGCTTGTGAAGCCTGTTTCAAGAACCTAAAACTTTCAGTCACTAACAATTAGGTAAAATATAGTCTCACTAATAACCAGTGTCTAGAAAGAACATATATGAAGCCAAATTTTCCACCCATCAAAAGCACAGAACATGGTACAAAACACAACTGAACCACTATGAAAAAGTACAAAACCAAGCAAATGAATCAGTTAATAGTCAAACAGATCATTTACACACTCAAATAGAGCTATACCTGAATTAATTATAGGGCCATGAAACAAAATACTACTTAGAAAGAAAGCACAAGCATCATTGCTCCTGGTTCCCAGAGTTTTCTGAAAGTCATATATAATGGGCACGGTGACTTAGTACATTAGAAGCAATTAACATTAAGGAGGACTTACTGCTATTTTTTGGAGAGTCATTTTAACCGATGTCCATGTGTCCAATCTTCTATCCAGGATTAGGATAAATTTGGTGTCAGACTCATGTTGGCTACAAGATAAGAAAATACCAATAACCAGGTAACATTTTGAGGGAATGTGATTCTGTTCCCCCAAATAAACCAAAGCCAAGAACACAAACCGCAAACCACATTTTGACATTTCCACAATTGCCAAAATTTCCCTGGAAAAAAGTTTCCTTGCGTAGACTTCAGACAGAAATTTGAGAACCCCATTTTATGGTTAGCTCAGGGTTAAGCATCACCTTTGAACTGCATGGCAGGTGGAGACACCAGATTGGTTAAAACAACAGGTTGCCCTTGAAACCCACACTGGTTTTGAGAAGGACTTTGCAGAGGTTGGAGGGAGCTGTGCTCCTGTTGAGCAGCTCAGGGTGGCCAGAAGCCTCCACCAGCCACTGCCCCAGGATGCCTCCACCACTAAGCATATCCCTCCAAGGAAGGTTGCTACCCACTTTCCTGGCTTACAACAACCAAGCAAAGACTCCTGGCTTGTTTTGGCACAAGGCAACAGAAGACACCGTCCCAAGGAAGGGGGATGCCAGGCTGGCAGGGGGAGAGGGGGAGCTGGTGCTGAAACAGGCTGTCACTTTCCAAGGCTCTGCTGGAGAGACAGCAATTGCTAGGAGGCACTTTCCAACACACTCTGGTTCAATTGTCAGCCACAGGCTTCCTAATATCCCTTTTGACACCCAAATCTTTTAAGTTGCTTTGAAATCCCTGGCCTTACGAAGCAAGCCAGCAGTACCAGGGATGCCCAGTCTGGCAGATGACATAATGCTCCTGTCTGTAATTCAAATATTGCCTTCCCAGGCTAGCTGGGTACAGCTCAGCCAGGCTCCAGCCATGACAATACACACTCCAGGGCAGTCTGAATTGCAAACTGAGTTCATGTTTACACACAGGTAAGGGTACGCCAGCTTGTAACCAAGTCCTCTGATATGAGTGTATTTACAGGATGCTTAGGTAATATTCACAATTATTTATTTTGCAGATGCTGAAACAGCATAGCCATGTGCCACGCCACCCTATCTGGGTGTCTCAGCACTGCAGAGAGGCTCCCAGTACACATGCTGGCTCCTGAGGGCTGGGTCAGGTGTCTGTACTGGGCATGGCCCCATGCAAGCAGCCAACCAAAGCACCTTCTTCAGTAATTCTTGTGTTTGGCAAGCAAAAACACATGGTGGGTTACTCAGAGGTATCACATGGCAGACAGTGTTTGGCAACTTCACTACAAAAAAAAAAAAAAAAAAAAAAAAAAAAAGACACTCAAAGTCAGTGCAGGAGCTATCAGTCAATGCACACCTTGCTGCTCTGCTCTGTGACAGCCACACCTTTGATAAATATATTCCAAAGGAATTAGCAGTTTTGCTGAGAGGAAAAAAGAAAATAAATTTCCCTTTGGCTCATAATACCAACTGACTGAAGATATGTAGAGGCACCCAGGTCCCAAGCTGTCCTACAGATATATCTGAAGGACCTCTAACATCACATCCAATGTGAAAAAGTTTAATGTGGATTTATACATTGCCACTGAGGTGCAACAGAAAAGAGGAGAGAAATGAATAGTATATTTTATGCATGGGTCATAGGGAGAATTTCCACATGCAATAGTCTGAGGTTACACACTGTGAGCTGGATCAGGCACAACTATTCAGCCAAAATCTTTTCTTTTTAGCTAAAATAGTTTTGTCAACACGAGATGATTCTGCAGGTTGCTGTCAGCTCTGTTCACCATCACCATGAGTTAAATGACCTGGGTGGGTAGGAGTAGGGCAAAGGGATCCTTTTATTTGAGGTAAAAATAGAACCCTTTGGTTTTTCAGCACACCCAATAGCTTTAAAAGGTAGGTCTCTGCCCTGTGTGAAACAATTCCTCAACTCCCCACAGGATTTTCTGACATGCTACAATTGAAAAAAAAAAAAACAAAACTAAACCAAAACCCAGTGTTTACACAGCACTGCTGTCATTGCAATAAAACCTGAAGAAAACCTCCAGAATCCAAGTAATTTAGAAAAATCAGCCAGACTGTAGTGCACTGACAGTTAACAGAAGTACACCAAAGTATGCCACTCAGAACAAGGTTATATTCAGAGAGTAGCCTCTAAGCATGCTAATTTACTTTTATCAGTTCCCTTATGGACACAAAGAAGAAAATTCCCAGCTGTCCAAAAACCCTGAAACCTACTGTGGGAAATTTTTAATTTATTCTGGGGCTAGTGGAGCAACTCTGTGACTATTTGCGACCCAGGCCTTCCATGTTTATCAGATTTCCAGTCCTGCAATGTACCTTTTAGACTGACAGTAAAAATAAATCAATGCTTTCTCACCAAGGCTGTAAGGGGTGAGTTCATTTGCATCCAGCAGCAGAAAGATTGACACAGATCACCAGACCAAGAATTATTTCTGTCCGAGTGCTTCCCGACACTTTTTTTCCCCCTAACCCTCGATTTTGTACATGTTGCAGGACACACTAGACTAAAAATAAAGACTTGGGATGTTTTGCAGGAGGACTTGAAATCAGATCCTGGAGCCTGTCGTTGTGAGATTTATCACAGGACTGAGAGACTCCTTGCCACTGGTGGGATCAGAGTGGCCATCAGGACCCACTGCCTAATATTTAAATTCAGACATCACCCTTCGCTGTGTCATTACTCCGTGTGATCAGCCATGGCTCTAAATCACTTTGTACTTCACTTTCTGATCTAAGTGAAATGTGCAGAGCTTGTCTAAATATCGAAAAGATGGATAGTCAAATAAGATAGAATAGAACAGAAGAATGGGGTGGGATGGAACAGAATAGAATTAGGATAGAATAGAATAGGACTATTTCAGTTGGAAGTGACCTACAGTGAACATCTGGTGCAATTGCCTGACCACTTCAGAGCTGACCAAAAGTTAAAGTGATGCTGTTGAGGGCACTGACCAAATGCCTCTTAAACACTGACAGGCTTAAGGCATTGACCACCATTCTAGGAAGAATGTTCCAGTGTTTGACCACCCTCTCAGTAAACAAGATGCTCCCTAATATCCAGTCTAAACCTCCCTCCCTGGAGCAGCTTTGAACCATTCCCATGTGTCCTGTCACTGGACCCCAGTGAGAAGAGCTCAGCACCTCCCTCTCTGCTTTGCCTCCTCAGGAAGCTGCAGAGAGCAATGAGGTCACCCCTCAAACTCCTTCCCTACAAACCAGACAAGCCCGAAGTCCTTAGCCACTCCTTATAGGACATTCCTTCCAGCCTTTCACCAGCTTTGTTGCCCTCCTCTGGACACATTCAAGGACCTTCACATCCTTCTTAAACTGTGGAGTCCAGAACTCCACACAGTGCTCCAGGTGAGGAGCACCAACGCTGAATACAGCAGGATTTGAATTTATTTTTTTCTTTTTAGTTTTCAAACATAGCATTATTTTTGTTTAATTGTAATTAAGAGAGTTCTCTGTAATAACAGTCTTACATAATAACAGACTTCACTGGATTATAATTTTTTTTTCTTAAGCTTCTACTGAAATTCTGACTTACCTTGGAAAAAAAAAAGTTCTTTTAGGGTATACAAACTATGAGTATTTGTTACAAAGTCTACCCTGCAGCAGTCTTCAAGCCTGAATAAAATGCTGCTTTATCACTCTTAGGGTCTCCTTTCTTCAAAGACTGGGATCTGTCACAATTCTCTGTGTCTCTCCTTCGAGCCCACCATTGGACAGTGTGGGCAGGCAGGCGGCTGGGCAGCCCCTCACGCACATTTTGAGTGGGATGTGTGGGGCGTGGAAGGTGGGGACCTGCTACTTATTTTTCTGTCCAGCTCTTCCACATGAGCAATTTCAGCAGTGCCTCCTGCCTGCAGCATGGCTCCCAGGAATCCTAAAGTAAAATGAGCTTCCTCCTGGCTCTGTTATTAATGCACTCACTTTGCAGAGCCAAGAGTAGCTTACAGCATCCACCTCCTTTATCTAACAATCACTTCCAGGAGAAAATCCTAAATGAAATTCAGCTTCCCCAAAATACTACAGACTGACAGCCCATGAGTTTTCCTCAGCCTGGTATCAGTAGGACAACACAGACCTTGCTGCTGATTGCACAGGAGAGGGACTCTGTGTGTGGTTTTGATATGCCCGTACCCGTCCACAGGTACGTGCTAGGGAGGTGCTGGTGCATCCACAGCTAACTCTGACATGCAGATCAAATATTTATCTCTTTTAGGGACTTTCTAGCCCAAAGTCTGAGCTCTAATCCCATGATGTGATAACACTGGGGAATGTGTACCCACGGGTACCAGAACTGACACATACCTTCCACCCTCATCTACATGATGCTTTTCCTTGCTCCCTGACACCACAGCCTTTTCAACCCCCAAGTGTTAAAAAGCACATGTTTTTAAGATAGTCAGGCATTGAGGCAGGCTGTTATAGTGGGAGGAGGAGCAGAGAACCATGATTAAAGTGGTTTTACTAATAACAAGCTGAACATGTTTGAATCACCAGCAAGCTTGCAGCTCTTACTAGTTTCTTGATTGAATTTGACCTATTACAGGCACAGTAAGACTGCTCATCATGCTAATGCCAGGGTGTTTGCAGCCATATGAAATAAGCAGCCCTGGAGAAACTGGGCAGAGCTGGTAAGTGCAGACGCACAGACCTGGGCTGCCTGCACAGGACAAAGGAGAAATCCATCTGGCCAGCACAGACCACAGCACACTGCTGTCCATGCTGGGACAAAGTTCAGGGGCCAGGAGCCCACTTAACTTCAGAGTCCATTCAAAAAGAGGACAGAGGAACCAGAGGCTCTTTTTTTTTCCAGCAGAAGTAGCTAAACACATGGTACTTCTTTCAACACAGCCACTGATGGAAAGCTCCCATCTAGCTGCTGTCAACTGCTCTCACTGCAGGCTGACAAAAAGAAAGAAATTCACCAAAACAGGCATTATTCAAGGAAATTAAGCATTCCAGGGAACTGAGTCACCAGGCTCAGCAGCAAGAAATAGGAGAGCCATTAATCTAAGTATCCAGCCCTGTATGTGGCCCAGGCAGGCTGTTGGCTGCTTAACCCAGAGACGCAGGCGGGTAATGGGAGCTGCCGCACGCTGCTGAGCCATTGCCAGTAATGAGGACCCCAAACGGTTTGTTCCTGTAATTAGTCTCTTCCTCTGGTTACATTTCTCTTTTTCACAGTAATGACTCTCTATTTGTACATGTCAAAATATTATTCTGCAGTGGCATGGCATATTTAAGCGGTGACGCATGTCAAAGCTTATGGAAAGCTGTCTGTTAATTAGAACCTTAATAAACTAAATTGATGATACACGGACGCTGGCAAGTCATAGGGATGATGTCCACTTTTTACTCTGTGGTTACTGGTGTGGTAAATACTATGCCTGAACACCACAAGGGCTTGCATCGTTCGCCTTCTCCCTCCTACTTGCTCTGAGAGCTGAAGATGCTCTTCATCCCCACGTGTGACACTACCCTGAGGACCTGCTGCCTGACCCAGGCAGGACCAACACCTCTGCCCATCACAGGCAAGATGTAGAAGGGAGCCACATACCTTGGGACTGATGTTAGGTATGTTAAGACTTTAGATACGATCTCCTCAGGCACCTCATTGAAGCGAGCGTTGTCGGGGAGGGTGATAATCCAAGCCTTGTCTTTCCCTCGGCCACCTGGAATAAAGACAAGGATGCTTCCCTGGGAATACTTTCAAGGATAGAGAGCAGCAAAGCCCTGGTCCACCAATCAGGTCAGAAAACACACTGCCATCATTACAGATGTTTTTTTTACATCACTGGAATAGCAAAACTGGGCCAAATCCTGCCTCTGATTTCAAGCACAACACACACGTGGAAGAAAGAAATGTTTTAGGTACCAGGTATTTCCCTTATTTACTGCGAGCACTTTACATGGGACAGTGAAGTTAAAAATACAAGGACACATCAGCACGCTGGTCTGGACATACAGAAATACATTTCAAAGCCAAACGCTTGTTAATTCATTCATTCAGTGTTTGAAGGTAATATTTTATAGCATAGCTTGAGATGGAAACCTAATATGCTCTTTCAAACCACCTCAATGTTTTATTAACAACTCTTCTAGTGGCACTGAAGACTACCCGATGGATAATATCCCGTGCAGAGTATCATTTTGCCAAAGAGCACAGAAGTTTGTCTGGAGTATTTAATTACTGCACAGAGAGAAAGACCCTGGGGAAGTTTGTTGTACTCACCAGAAAGAAAAGCGAACTCTTTCATCAAGTCATCACTGATGTCCTTTGCACAGATGGGTATTGCCATTTCTGGGAAAAAAAAAAGAGAAAGCAGCAGTCAAAAAGCAAGTAAAAATCTAAAAGCAAAGGCATTTATCAATGTGCTAGCTCAAAGGTGGGACTTGAACCAAATGCAGCTTCCCTAAATTTATAGTGAGGGTGGTGAAACACTGGCCCAAGTTGTCCAGAGAGGTGATAGAAGCCCCATCCCTGGAAACATTCCAGCTCAGGTTGGGGGGGCTCTGAGCAACCTGCTCTAGTTACAGATGTCCCTGCTCACTCCAGGGGGGTTGGACCAGGTAATCTTTAAAAGTCCCTTCCAACCTAAACTGTTCTGTGATTATGTGATAAATTATACATGAAATTTCATAACAAAGGATATATGGTTCTCCTAGAAAGATGCTTCTGATGACTCTAAACAGGCAAATGCCCCAAGTCAGCAGCAAATTTATTCTATCAAATGTGCTATGAGAGCATTGCTGGGAGCTGGAGTGCTCTCCCCTCGAGAGGGTATCTCTCCAGTGTTCATTTCTGTATTTTGGAGTCACTAATTTTACTCCCCTACTTTGCCCCAGTGCTTCCCAGCCTCGGCAATGTACCGGGCTGAGCTTTCTGCTGGGAAGAGCAGTGTCCAAGGCTGCCACACTGGGAACAAGGCTGGGTTTCCAGACTGTTACAGTCTTTAATTTTGAGCAAATAAGCTTCAGAAATCATGTTTTCATCTGGCATGGGGCCACATACACTGGAAAGGCTGTTGTTCTTATGTTTGGTTATTAGATTTCTTTTTAAGTAAATAATGGGAGAAGCTGTTTTAATACCATATTTAACACACTGACCATTTCAGTAGCAATGAAGTGCACTGGAACAATATAAATAATTTTACCTTTCCCAGAGAGCAGGAAACAAAAAACAGACTGACTACACACAAGAGGGGCTTATAGCTGGTAGACATTTTTCTGGATTATCTATAAATGGAATGATAGCTCAAAATTAAACATCCTTGTTCCTGCAAATAAACGTTTGAAAGCACATCTATACAGATTAAAGTCCTTGTGCATTCTGCTAATCATATTTTAAACACTGATTATTTTACAGAGTTGGTGCTGGGGAGTAATCTTTTGGCTGGTTTAAATCACTCGGGCTGCATATTTCAGCACACTCCAGCGTAAGCAATATTTATTCTATTTCACTTTTTCAAAAAAGATTCTACTTTATTTCAGGTTTTTTCAGGGCTTTAACCAGCTGTATGGAGCTGCAGCACCACAGCCCAGAGGTGCACAAGCTGGGGGGGGGACTCTGCCTTACAGGCTGCTCTCTGCTCTTCTATGCACATGCTGCTGTTTTATCCGCTTGCAGATAAAAATGTTGGTTTTGTTTGTTAAGGATTAAGCCTCAGTCCTGCTGGCATCTACAGAGACATTCTTGATTTTAACAAGCCCCGGAATTGGTCTTGGTAAGAAAGAAGTTTGTCGTGCAAGATATTTCAAATATTTCTCTCTCATTCAACTGCTTCACCTACGTTGAGGACAAGCACTGGCAATAGATTTCTTCTCCATTATATTTTTTTTCCAGGTCAATAGTCTCATACTGATAAAAATCACATTTAATAACTTAATGATCTCCAACACATGAAGTAGATGATACTCAACCTGCAGGTCTTTGAAAATAGAAGACAAAAGCCCACGGCTGTGCACACATATTTACCTCCAAATGGCGTGGGGCTGTTCAGAAGCCCGTCCCCAAAGCCAGCTCACCTCACCTGCCTCTGGCTTTCCCCAAAGATGCAGCCACTGGCAAGCCAGGCAAAGCTTCGCCCTGTGCTCTACCACCCGTGCGTGACTCAAGTGCTCAACAGTAAAAGCAAACACGGCTTTACAGTAAATGCAGCTTTTGTTTCTGGTTCTACAGCAATATGGGAGGGACATGATGGTTTATTGATAGCTGTCCAGCAAATAGGCTGGGAAAAGGGGGGTAACCTTTGCATGGTTATAAAACCAAAACTCACTTAATTAAAAAGTTTCAGAAGCTATTTTCTCACTGAGAACACGCTACCAACTTGCAGCCTTAAACTAAACCAGAGACAATCATAGCTGGAAAAAAAAGCAGCATTTTTTTCCATGGATATTTTCAAACTTTGCTTTCCAGAAATGAAATACCATCTCAAAAATGCATGCTTTAGCCACAGAGTCTGGGGCTTTCACATCTCTCTTAGCTGCAACTTCCCAATGATATCATGGAAACTGCAAAAACTAACTGATGTTTTAATCTGACCCGTGCTGGGGAGCTGCAGTAGGACCTGCTGTGCCCTGCCCTGTACAAATGTGGGCACAGGCCACCCCTGTCCTGCACAGCCCACCAGCTAAGCAAAGCAAGCACTGCTGAGGACACACCAGCAAGTGGACCTTGTGTGTTTGGGTTTAAGGTACAAAGCACCACAGGATGGGGGTTCCCACCAAGCTCAGGAGGCACAGTTTACAGCAAATACTTTGCTCCCTAACATTTTATCCCAAGAAAGGAAGAGGGCATTCAGCTCTGCCAAACTGAGCACCCAAAATAACTCACTCAAGGAAAAACTAGGTGGGAGTATTTTACTTCAGGCCGTGAAGGCTTGGGGAGCATTTCCCTTCCAAACCCCTCCCATCTTCTGTGGGATAGGAAACTCCAACGAGATGTGGAGGAGTGGGATGGCTGCCCTTTCATAAGGTCAAGGCACAACAACGGGCTGATTGTGGTCCCATTAGAGCCGCTCCTTGGCCAAATCATCACTCGCTCTGCATTGGCCATCGAACTCAACCTCCTAGGCAAATGTTAGGGAAAATCAAGTGCTGGCACCAAATTCACAGGCATGTTGCTGTGCCTGTGGCACATGATGGGATGTTGCTATAAATCCTGTACAGAAGTATGACCTGTGTCCTCAAATACTAACCTCTGGAAAAAGAGCAGTGAAAGGCAGTGGGGCACCAGACATCCGCCTCTCAAACAAGACTTCAGTTGACATTCACTAGCAAACTGGGGATTTGCTGTTCAAAGGAAACACTTGGGACAGTACAGAAAAGACCCCGGGGTACTGACCAGCCCTGGCTATGAACATCCCAGCCAGCCTGCATCTGCCTTGGCACAAGGTAGAGGAAGCCAAGGTTTCCCACAAGCCCACTCGTTTCTCTTACAAAGGCTTTGTGATCACTGGCTACTACAGAACAGAGCTGTGCTGTTACAAAATCAACCTGAACCCCCTGTGTTAGGAGACCCAGAGCTCTTTACAAATGACACTGCTATCTCTACCCTGTTGGTATGAACTCAGGCTTTAGGGTCTTACTGAAAACAAGCAGAGTCTGGATGATAAATTGTCCTAACAGCATAGTAACACTTTTTATATAGCCTCTAAAGTGGGTATTTATTTATAAAATGCTGATGCAATTATTACATTCAGAGACTCCTCTATGGAGGACATGGTTGCCATGGCACAGAGTTTTGGAGGATGTGTGAAGTTAAGCAGGGAAAAGACAAAGGGGAAATCCAGAGCTCTTTACCCTGCTGAGACAAACTAATGTGGCTCCATAGGGAATGCTGCCAACTCTGTCCTGTCCCCATCATCTGGTTTACACAGTCCAGAACATTATGCTGGGTCTCCATAGAATCATCAAAGCCATTGCAGAGAGTGCACTTGTAAGAGTGATGTTTATTATAAGTGATCTTCCCTTTCGAGGTGATTAAAGCACAGCAGGACTTTCATGTACAGTGGAGGTCTGCAGTGACCCTCAGAGAGGGGACAGCTACAGTCTGAGTCCAAATTCCTCTCCTAAAACCCAATTAAACTCTGAAGTGCTTTGCTCTTTGGTAGCTATTGTTTTCTTTTCTTTCCTGACCTTCACAGGCCCACATCATCAGGAGACAGCAGCTGTGTAACGCATCTGCCAAGCTGATGTAAGAGCCCCTTACACTTCACAACACTGAATAAATATTGTTTGCAGCTATAAAATCCATTTGGAGATGGCTTTGTTGTGAATGAAGAATAGCAACTTTTCATGTGAGGGTTGCTGTTGTAGTCTAGGAAACAAAACTGAAGTAAATCAAATGAAACAGATAAAGGATCACGCTGAGCTTCTCCATGATCTGCTTATTCTCATCTGCTTGTCCATTTGGACATCAACACCCAAGGAAGAAGCGTTTACTGGATGCCAAGGGAGCCTGCAAATCAGCACACTTGTAACCTATTTCCCCTTGCCTTGCTGACTTTCTGCGCTAAGCAGGGCCATCAGCCAGCATCTCTCAGGTTGTCCTACGTCAGGAAGGTCCACTCGCCTCCAGAAGATCCTTTGTGGCTAACAACACCTATAACACAGACCTACATAAACCAACAGCATTTGCAGGAAGGTCTGTCTGGTGCTCAGGGAGTTTCAATGAGCACGGTTTCTTCCAGCTGCAAGAGGCACCCCTGTCTGAGGCCAGCATTGGTGCAAGCCTCCCAGAACACCCGACGGAGCACAATCTAGGCTGGGCATGAGGACTAAGACATCCCCACCTCACCGGCTCTGCGCAGAAGCAGGGACAGAAATTCCTTAGAGCAGAGTGCCCCAACCATGAACCCAGTGCAATGCAGAGAGCAGCCTTTTCACAGAATCACAGAACGTTTGGGGTTGGAAGGGACCTCGAAAGATCATCTAGTCCAACACCCTGCCAGAGCAGGATCACCTAGATCAGGTCCCACAAGAACACGTCCAGGTGGGTTTTGAGTGTCTCCAGAGGAGACTCTACAACCTCCCCAGGCAGTCTGTTCCCATATCTGTCACCCTCATTGGTGCAAGAATAGAAGCACAGTCCTGGATCTGAGGAGAAAGACGAAGCCACCACCCTGCAATGTGTCCCCTAAACTCAGCTCGTATTGCTACACCTGCTCAAAACACTCCAAAGGAGGGACCCTGCAGCCCATCGCTTGGGGCCGTGGATTTGGATAAGGGGAACAGTTTCACTTGAAATGTAATTATCTGCAAAAGCCAAAGAGCTCCCCCGGGAAAAATGACAGAACTCCATCCCACAGCAGCAGTTGGAGCCCCGGCTTGCTGCAGGAAACACGAGTCCCCATCACCCCGCGAGTGGCTGAGCCTCACCCTGCTTTCTCACCCAACAAGTTCAAAAGATTTTGGATTCAACCCAATACACAACAAGAACCATCACCCTTCTCCCCATCAGCACACCGTGTCCAGAAAGCAAGACAGAAGGAGTTACTTGACAAAAAACCTGCTGTTTTATACTGTTTGCCAACCGCCCTACTGTGACCGGCATGCTTGCATGAGGCCTCCACAAACCACATCCAACAGCATGGTGCCAAGTGACGAAATGCCTGTCCCTGGCTGTGGGAAAGAGCAGGGCAGGAGCATGAAGGCACACGGGCAGCTGCCATTACCACCCGTGCACCACATCACCCAGTATCTTCCAGTGATCATGGCCCACCTGCACAGTCTCCAAGCAGTGTCTTCCCCAACAAACTTATACCTGGAGTAGGATCCTAATTTCCATGTCACCAGTCCCACCTCTCCCTCCTGCTCCGTACCTGCCCTGGAACAGGATACGATGCTGTGTACTCACAGAGCAGGTCTTTACACACTGCTGGTGGGAACCGGAGCCAGGAGGGGCCGGTGGCTGGCCAGGAGACAGGGTGCTGATGGAGATCCTGTATCGAACCGCACGCTCATCAAAGAACGTGTAGCAGAGAATAGGACATTGTGCTCCTACACAAAGCCTGCTGTATTCACCAAAATCTTATTTACAGGACCTGGTCTGAGCAAAGAACTGATAGCCAAGGCCCTGCGGCTGCTTCCTGGCTTTGAGACTAAAGCCTTTGGTAGCTGGGACCAAACTGTGTCTCCCACAGTTCAGTTCCTCGTTTGCAAGCAGGAATGGGCAGAAGTGGGAGCACGATATGGCATCAGCAAAGGGCCACAATCATGTCTGATGACTAGAGCAGGAAAGACCCCTGCAGCCCCCATTCATCAGGCCAATGTAGGTGTCCACATCTGTCCGGGTTGTGCGAGAGCTGGCATCTAAGTGCAGATGTTAAAAGCCCTGTTGGACAAAGCTGGACAGCTAAGAAAAGGTCTCCACAACCCATGGGACTGGTTGCTGGATACACCAAAGAACTGAATGTCTCAGGATCAGCTGTGAAGTCCACTGGCCAGGACTCACTGGCTTACTCCCTGGGGAATGGTGGCCATGGGATCATTTTTCCCTACGAGTGAGTTTTCAGCACCAGAGAATTCTAAAGATTCACATGTAAGAAAAGCAGAGGGGCCTGCTCATCAGAGATTTCTACTTGGTTCCACCAAAGTCACACAGAGCTGCAGAGCACTGAGGGTTCACAGCCTTATGCTGCAATTACACCTTAGAGCTGAGGTAACAGCCTGGCCACAGACAGAGATGCGTGTGGACTGTATCCCCATGTGAGGACTAACACCCTGCAGTAAAACATACCCTGCATCAGATTTTCTTCTCTCCACACCCCAGAAATTCAGCTGCTAAAGAAACCTAGAGACTTGATCATGCAAAGTGCAAAAACTGCAGTGGTCCTCTTTCGTTTTTGGCAGCGCTCTCAGGTATGTTGCAGAAGCTTTATCTGTAATCATCAGTCGTTTCTAACAGCAACTCTGAACTGCAGACACCTTTGTATGCACCAAATCCATATTCAGCTGCTCCCGTGTCCTACCCAGATACAAATACACTCCTGTTGCTGGGGTACCTGTTGCAAAGACAAGGCCCCGTTGCTGTCCAGGGAAGCCATGAGGAATAAATTCACCTTTAGCCATCCCAGTGTTGACCAACGATTTCCGCTGCTGCACTAAAAACCGGCACATCCAACAGCTTGTCATTCCAGGTGGTGCAGCCGTTCCCCGTGCCAGGTGAGCGACATAAAAGACCCATTAAAATATTTATGACAGAAAGCATCAATAACACCCTCGACTGCTGCAAGCCCCTTTGTCCCCACCCTGCACGTGGGGACAGCTCACACCTCACTGTGGCCAGGGGCTGCACAGGAGCATCTGCATCCCCCCCCAGGCCCTGGGCTCAGCCCACAGGCACCTGCTTCAGAAGTACAGCCAGTCAAAAGCAGGTTTTCACTGGCAGGGAAAGACCAGCAATTAAATCAGGTTTATAAACACCTTTTATTCTGGAAGATGTGGGGTACTGAACCTGAGGAAGGTGATGGGGCTTCTTGGCAGGTTCTGTCAATAACCTGGTGGCAAATGTCCACCTGCCACACACAAATCTCTCGGTACATCCTTGACTTGGCAGATGCGCTTGAAAAACGCACTTCTACAGGGTGACTGAGCTGCCACCTCAAACACCTCCTGCAAAAAGCATCAACACAATATGGGGGACAAGGGAGCGCAGAGCTGCAGGAAGAGCTGCACCCCAAGAACATGGTAGGAGCTGCAGATGGACAAAGTGTATTTAGAGGGAGCTGGTGATTCAGGTACTGACAACACAGTCTGATCCCCAGGCTACAGTCAACAGTGGAGCCATCTCAGGAGCTGCCAGGAGCCCTGTGATGCCGGCAGCCAGGCATGGGTGGGCCTCAGAGAGCTCACTATGGAGACAGGTCAGCAGCAAAACACCACCTTCTAAGCCAGACAGGGCAGATGCGCAGCAGCAGCCACCACGCCATCATTTCAAAGGGACCCAGCCCCTGCAAAGACATGACCTGTCCAGGACAGATGCCAGCACTGCCTCCCTGGCATGGCCACCACCCTCCACAGTCACACGGGCATGGATGCAGACATCTCTTTCCCAACTGCCACAGTAGCTGTTCCCACATGAGTACTCCCCAGCAAAGGTAATGATTTAAACATCACCAGGAGCATCATCTCTTGTCATAGATGGGAAACCAAAGCAATCCCATCGAGAAGGAACATCAGGAACCACACAGGGTTTCAAAAAGGCCATAGAAAGCCCCAGGAGGGTTAGTCCATCATTAGGTATGACGGGTTGGTCACCACAGCTGGCTCAATAACTCATTAAATTATTCTTTGTCAGAGCAGGGAGGATATTTTGAGGAAGGGTTCTCTCTGTTTGCAAGCTCTTTCTTTTACTTCTCCCCAAGCATCCACTCCAGCACAGCGTAGGAGTCATGATACAGCACCAGATGGTCCTCTTTTCTGACCTAGTGGCTGTGCTCCTCTGCTGAGGACTTCTTAGGCTTATCTGCAGTTGATGCTTCAGCGCAGGCATACACCTCCATCACCCAGACCCAGCAGTGTGCTCAGCTAAGAAACCATACAGAAAAAAAGATGTGAGGCTTCTGAAAACCTAGAATGACCTTTTCAAAATGCTTAGATTTATACACACTGAAGTTAAGAGTAAAAACGCAAAAGTAAGTCCTGTGAAAGAACAAAAAGATAAGAAATAGGGAGAAGATGTAAACTCAGCAGAGCCCAGGCTTGTGAACCCATCACACAGACAGCGTGCCCATCCCACAGAGGACTGTCCTCACAGGACCAGCTGAATCATCACCTTACAATAGGAGCTGATCTGCTGAAGAGGGATCGGATGGCACCCCATCCAGGCCGGCATCAGGCCCTGCAGCTGAACCTCCAGCTCCCGGGCATCCCTCCAGCAATGTCTGGCAGGGAAATGCTGGCTGTGAAAGAGCAGGAGTGCCCAGGGCCCCGGCACGGCACAGACACGGTCGCCCACTGACACAAAAAACTGGCAAAACCTCATTCCTGCTGACCACAGGCCATCGCTGCTGGCAGGACAAGGTGCAGCCAGCTAAGGATCCCAGATGAGGTGCAGCCACCTAAGGATCCCATGTTCATGGGAACATCATCCCCCGATACAATCTGGGGAGCTGGAGTGAGCTGAAGGGTCGCCAAGAGCTGGGGCTGAGATGTGCTGCAAGTGAGGAAGAGGAGGCTCAGGAGACATTAAAAGGTGTCCCTGTGTGCTGGGATGGGGACTACGGAGTTTGGGGCAGGGGGTGGAATCTCTTCCAGTTTAGATTTAACAGCTGGCAAACTGTGAAAGCTTGGCTCGGAAAAGGCGAAACAAAAGTAAACTAAATGGGAATGAAGCCTATGTTTTATCTGCTGATAGTTCTGTGGCTAATCCACTAATACAAGGGAACAAAATACTGGATGCTCTCGTGTTTTCACATCCAATCAGAAAATCTATCCTCTCATATCACCTCAAACTAAGCAAAACTGGGAAAGAAAAAAAGCCAGCTCAACTATATATGAATTTACATCTCTTGCAAGAAACGTAATACAAGTGCCTCAACACCCACCCCTGTGGATTCAAATGCAGTGTGGGAGTTGAGAAAATCTAGTTACTTGCATTTCTGATAATTGGAAGCTTCGGTGTACTTTTCATTTTCTCCTGTTCCCAATTTCAGTCACCTTTCCCTTTGGGGAAACTCAGGAGAGTTTGCAGGTGTCTGCACACCAGCACCGGGCGCGTTGGCAAGCTGTGCCAGGGAAGGCGTGTTTACCATCTGCCACCAGTACACACCTTCCAGCCACCATCACCAGCCTCCAGACCAGAGCCCACTTCAGCACACAAAACTTCCAAAGCCAAACAAGAACATACACACATCAATAACTTTCCCATCATCATTCAGTACCATGCAAGTATTGTTTTTTCCAAGCCAAACTCCAGCTTTGTGGACAAAGAACTCCTGGGAGATGCGAGAGCGGTAAATCCGTGGGCTCCATTACCTGTCTAGGAACCTGGAATTAGGTTCACTGAAGTCACTGGAACTATTGGTTTGCTTTCATATCCCATATAGCCACGAAGCTAAATCATACAGCCAGGTTCCCACAGCAGCACCACCTGGAAACTCTGTTGAAAAGCAAGGGAAACTAAAACCATTTTTTCCTGAATTGAAAATGGAAATGCTCAATTCTGGCATCCCCTTGTTGATCATCTACCAGCCCAGCTGCTTTCCTGCCACAGGAGAAGGTCAGCAGCATGGAGGGGAGGAAGGATATGGCTGGTGCTCGCTGTCTGTCTCACACCACCCAGCCCTTGGACAGACACCCATGGAGCAGCAGATGGATAATTGCACCTTGCAGATGGCTCAGCCAGTGTGGGTTCCCAGAGAACGGCTCTGCCCTGGGAGCTCCTGACTCAGCCCTGCTGTAAAACCAAGGCTAGCATCACCTGGGAGGAAAAGGGATTCAGAAGACAGGGCAGCCCCACCCAGCCACTTCCAACACAGCTCCTCACGCTCCTGTTCTTGCCCCCAGTTTGGCAGTGGCCTTTGATTCTATGTGTTGGGGAAGCTGGCAGGTTAGACGAGTGAGGTTTTGGCAGCAGAGCAAGTTAAGGACCGTAGGACCTGAGCTGGGCTCGTCACATGTACCAAAACAACCACCATCACAGCAAGACGTCTCAGTCGGCATGAAGTTGCCTGTTTGCAGGATGAGGCTGAGAGTACTTGCCTGCTTTGCTGCTCTGGGGTTTCTTTGTAAGTCCTACCTATCAAAACCAACTTTAACAAAAGGCTTCAACCGCAAGCGCGACCAGCAGCAACATCCGAGCTCTGAACATCCCGTCTCCAGGCACACAGGGGAAGCTCTGTGTCTCCAAGCATCCTCCAGTTCAGTGGCAAGGACGGCGCTCTGGAAGGCTCTTTCTTTCCCCCACCACATTTTACACTTTAGTTGCTTTCCTCCCACACTGCCCTGCTGTCACTTCGCTTTTGTCCCAGTAAATGAATGATAAACCATGAAACTGCAGTCGTAGCAAATGTGATGTAAGGAGAGGAAGCACGTCCCACGTACTACTGGCTGCTCCCAGACTACTACTCCTCTGTGGTCCACCCAAAGGTGTCTGGACCAGTGGTGGCACAGAGCTTTCAGAGGCTGCTGGCCCTGTACTCTTGCAGCTCTCCAAGGGAGCCCAAACCTTTTTAGAGATGAGAACAGCTGTAAACAAAAAGCTTGGGATTTACACAGGCTTATAGCTCACTGCATGGCAGGTACAGGGGAGACATCACCTTCTACTAGAAATGATCAACAAGCTTCCAGCACTGACTCTTCTGCCAAGAGCTGGTTACAAGACAGGGCTCACGCTCATGAGAAACACGCTGCCCACTCTTGCCCGGTTTCCGTTACATCGCTCATAGGAAACGTTCACCATCTGCGTCCCCATCCCCGTGTCACCCAGCTCCTGCTCAAGGAGTGTGGGTGTTTTGTCACCGGCACCAGTGCAAGGAGGATCAGACGTTTCTAAATCACATCCGTTCGAATAGCACCCTTTGCTAACTGGCTGCTGTCACCCCTGCCTCCATTCTCCTACCCCGTTTGCAGGGTGTGGGTGGGCAAACGAACAGGTCACCACGTGTCCAGTGGGCAGGACAGCCCACAGCAGAGAGGAAGGTGCTGTGGTGGGCACCATCCCAGAGAAGCACGTACACAAGCAGTTCCTGAGGGGCAGGTGATATACTGTTGAAGTCCTCACCTGTGACTTACCCTCTGATAAAATCCTCCTGCACCCCAAACTGTGCTTTGCAAAGAGGTCAAGGAAACTGGAATTAGACTGGAAGGTTTTTTTTGGGTCAGTGTGTCTTTTTATGGCTGGCACAGCTCCAAGCGCTCTGCCAGCTGTGAACAAATAAGGAATGATGAGCATCTTTACCTCTGGACAAGGTAACACGTCTGCTAGCGAGGCTGGAGTCACCTGAGATGCCACCACCTCTCCTGAATTATGACAGACACCTACAAAAAACCCTGTTCTCCCCACAAGAGAAGCAAATTAACAAAAAAGTGAGGGCTCCACACAGCTTATGAGCAGATCATTGTCCATCAAAGGAAACATCGCTGGAGCACCAAAGCAGCCCACAGCCAGAGGGATCAGATTGCATTTGCTCTTCACATTAGGGGTGTGCAGTGAGTGTAAAACCACAGCGACATCATTACAGCTCTGTGCAATCCCCAGCGCAGCCCGGGATTAAGTGATGTTTAAAGAGCAAGGGACAAGGGAGGGAAGAGGGGGTATCTGGCAGAGACGCACGTTTTACACACATCTGCTTTTCCACTGCAAAAACTGGGAAAGGGCACATCGTAGTCATCGGGTTAAGATGCAACTTCCCAGGAAAGACGACTTTAGTTTTGGCCGTGGGGAATCTGAGAAGGGGACTGGTACTGGCAAATACCCTTCTGCTCACCAGAAACAGGCTCCTCTCTTCAAAATGCATTTCGAGCAACACATTCTGGTAACAAGGACCTGTCAGCAGCACGGCGCGAAGCAGCTTCCCCTTTTAAACCCAGGCTATCCTACGGGATGATCTTCAAAAGGTCTTTTCCAACTCAAGTCATTCTAGGCTCCTGCAATCCATCGAAACGACCCCTCATCGACCCCCGTGCCACAAACGCTCCCAGAGCCTTCCCGGGCAGACAGACAGACGTCAGTACAGCACATCCCTCGTCTTGCCTTCGCACCCGGACTCCGCAGCCGCCCCTCGAGCCCTGTCGGCGGCCGCTGAGGAGCCGGGCCCCGCGGGCTCCCTCCTCCCCGCTGCCGGGCTCCAGCGCACCCGCCCGGGCTGGCCCCGCCGGGATCAACGCGGTCAGCCGGGAGACATGCTCCTTGCCCGCAGAGATAGGGACGTCCGGGAAAAGCCTTCCGACCTGCGGGGTCCCCGACCGGCCCCGCCGCCCCGGACACCTGTGACACCCGCCCCGGCCCCTCGGGCTCCGGCAGCCCCGGGACTCACCGGCGGCGGCGGCCTCCAGCAGCGCGGCGGCCCGCAGCAGGCAGTAGTAGCTCTCCATCTCCCCTGCCGAGGTGCCCCCCGGCGGGGGCCCGGCCGGGGCCGCGGCAGGGGCCAGGGCCATGCCCCGCGGGCAGAGCTCCCCCGCCGCCGCCGGCAGCGCTCCCCCGCCGCCGCC
>JANHGN010026450.1:0-12125 GCA_024605025.1 Megaceryle maxima
TTTAAATTTCACAAACTTGGTTTTTTTTTTTGGTTTTTTTTTTTAGCTTTTTTTTTCTGTGGGTTTTTTTTTGTGGTTTTTTTTTTTTTTTTTTTCTTGGGGGGGGGGTGGTGTTTGGTTTTTTCCTCCTCTTTGCTACCACTGTGGTTCATGTAAATTATGGTTAAAAAAAAAAAAAAAGTGGGGAGAGGTTTCATTGTAGTGCCAATTAATGTTTACTGACTGTGGAGTTAGATGCTGGGTGAGTTTCCCTTTGGTATGTAACTGAAATAGGATTAATAAAGAAATGGAATTTTAAGAGAGTTTAAGTGTAGGATGTTATCTGTGTCACTGTTACTAAAGATTTGGAAGGAGACAAACACCTCATTCAGAGAGGCAGGCTGAGACTAGAAAACTGGTCCACCTGACTCTGGGGTATGTTAAAGAAAAAGCACCTAGTCCCCTCCCAGCTCAGGATTGCTGAGGCTGCTGTGATATTTTCTTCTTGTGTCTCCTTCTGGCTGCAGTTGGAGATGACATCTGTCTCAGCAGAGCTTTGGCCTGGCACAGTGAAACTGCTTTTATGTTGTTGACTCCGAGGGGATTTTACTGTGTACTTAAGAACAGGACTTAGAAAGGCAAGGCCGAGTGATCCCTGTTGAGTTCAGTAGGTGTAAATGACCGTTCAACCTTAAAAATGCAATGCAGTCCTCCAGCAGAGTAGGGCAAGCTCTTTGCCACTCAATAGCCGTATGGCTTTCCTGGAACAGCTTTACAGCTTGTTTTCCTCAAGTTCACAGAATGGTTTGGGTTGGAAGGGACCCTTCAAGGTCATCTAGTCCAACCCTCCTGGCAGGGAGCAGGGACATCTGCAACAAGAGTAAGTTACAGGATGGGGTGCTGCTCACCTGTCCTCTGGCTTTGTCTGCCCCGTCCTTGCAGTAAGCTGTTAGAGGAAGGCTCAAAAAAGGCAGAACTCAAACATGAAACTAAACTCAACCCCCTCCTTCCTGCTTTTGTTCAGTCCAAAAGCACAGCAGGAACTGTTTTCCTGCAAGAGACCAGGCTGCTGTTTGTCCTTACGTTGCTCTATGCTACTGTCTTCACATAGGGATGGAGTGGGTTAGGAAACCACTGGTTCTCTCATGCTGTGAAAAGGAATCTAATCCTCCAGCCACAGGAGAGCAGGGACCTGTGTACTGCACTCTAAGGAAGTGAAGTCAGGGCAGGCTTTGGAGGCTGTACTTGTAAAATTATTTCTGTCCAAGTTGTTATTCCATTATTTAGCGCTCGTTTATTGTCACACACAGCCTTACAGCACCTCGTGTATCATCTCCAGTGATCTTCTGTGACCCCTGCCTCTACCACAGGGTCTCCTGCTGCACTTGTGGAGCTTCTTTCTACCTTGTTCCCCCAGATGGTCTGATCTTGATTTCGTGGTAGGTCAGCAAACCAGCTGAAAGCAGCTGAACTGGGCCAGATCTAAGATCTGTTCAGCCAAATGTCATATCCCAGTGGCCACCAAAAGCAGACACAAAAAGAGTGAGAGCAGGCCAATAAGCTATTTATCCTTTCTGTGCTGCAGTAGCATGGAGCTTATGATCTTTTGCTGGTGCATTTCCATTAATTTAGTACCCTTCAGTGGATTCCCTTGGATGGAAATGGCCATTCTCAAGTTTAAGCCATATTCATAATGCCCCTTGGTAAGAACTTCAACGTTACACACTGCACTATCTTACACACTGCACTATCTGCCATTACCCCTCATTCCTCTCCTAGTGTTAACAGTCAGCTCTCAGCCCAGACATGAAGCTGGATTGTCCCCTCTGCCAAGCTCATTACTTTTCCCTTGTCCATTTGATATGTCACCTGTTTCTGCACCTGGTATTGTCAGCTCTTTCTGCAGCTCTCCACAGACAGCCCTGGTCCCCTGAATAATTTTCTATGGTCAGCAAAATTTATCACCACACTGCTCAATGGGCTAACCTTTATGTGACATCTCAACAGCTCTTATGTTTGGATCAATTCTGTCAAACTGCAAAAGTGGGGAATCCTCATTGTCCACCACAGGGTGAGAAAGCCACAGCATTTCCCAGTGACTTCAGTGTAACAAACAAGTTCTAAATCTCAAGGGGCATCAGGCCTCACAACTCCTTGAAGGATGTCAAGAAAGCCAGGAGTCACTTTGTGGCCAAGTTTGACACCTGGTTCCTGAATATTTCTTTAACAACTGAATTTAACCCATGTTATGTTGCCATCAGGGTTGCTTTGTCTAATATCACTGCAAGGGCCACCTCTCAGTGTCTCGTCCTTGAAATGTGCATTACCCAGTACAATGAAACATACAAAGTCAGTACTTGGAGAAGAACCACCTTGACTTTACCCAGAGGGTTTACTGCTGTTAATGCCTTTACCAGCTGTGTAAGTCTGCCTCATGAGAGACCACATCATTGTATGCCAGCTCTGGCACCTACGCCACCATAAATTCATGATTTGATCGGTCGCATCCAGCAGTTGAAGTTGTTGCTGCATTCAGAATTCACTTCAATCAGAGCACACATTTCTATATTAAAGCCCATCTCTAAATTCCCTTATTGTAGAATAATTCCATTTCTTCTGTAGATGACAGAATTTCTGGTTCAAGGTCTGCTCGTTTTATCTGCAACGTATAGAAAAAGGAAATCAACACCACCATATCCTGGTAAGTATAGGTCAAGTCCTCTTTACTGCACTGAGCTTTGCACAAAGTGAAATACTGTATTCAGAAGTGAGACTCTATGAGATTTGGGGTTCTTTGTTTATTTGAAGGTGTGAGGGATTTGCTTGTTTTAGGGCTTTTTTTTTGTTTGTTTGTTTCTCTGTCATTTTCTGTGAAGGGAAAAAATTAGTTTTAAATAAAATTAGAGGTACTCCTGAGATCTAAACAGAGTGTTAGTGACATTCTCTCCATTCCCTAAAGAATCGTAGGATAATTTAGGTTGGAGAAGACCTTTACAGTCATTGAGTCCAACTAGATATATCTGGGTGACTCTCCTGGGAGAACTTCTGTTGGGGGCTGAGCAACTGGGAAGCTCAGAGAGAACCACCCAGTTATACTCTCAGTACAAAATTTCTCACAAGTCCTCTTATTTATGTTCAGGTTAAACCTTGTTGCCATAAGAGATTAAGAAATATATATTAAAAAGAAAAAAAAAAAGAGATTACAGTGTCAGAAAGTTTAGGCAAATGGAAGAAACCACTGAAAATTACAAGAGCCCAGCCTCTGATTTTCTGGGAATATTCACAGTGCTGATAGAGGAGAGGAAATAAATGCAGAAATGAACCTCAGGCTCCTCTCTCACTTGGCCTTCTCCAAAGCCCAAGTTTCAGGGGCTACATCCTCCTTTCAAAACCTGCCAGGAAGGCATGTGCTTTGCCAGGGAACAGATCACACTTCACAGTTCAGTAAGGCAGGGTGAGGAGATGGTGCATGTGAGTTGCACCTCTGATGAGCTCATCCTGACTTTGCATGAAAGAAAAAATCCTCATCTATGTCCTTTCTCCAGAAGGACTAAAAACAGTGCTGGAAGAGCCTTGGTTTTAATTTTTAAAACAGCTCTCTTGACCTTGCTTATTTCAGGCTGTTGGGAAAATCTGATAAATCTACACTGAAAAGTGTAAACAGAAATACCACACATGGCAACTTAGACCTAGCAAGTCTCATAGGCCTCTACCTAGTAGTACATGGGCCTTCACAAGCAGCCTCTTTGCTGCACCATTTTAGGTGCACAACTACATTAATCCTATTGATTTTTTTTTCTATGTAGCCATAGTTACAGAATGACTCCTTAACATAACAATATTCCTAAATCAATACCTATGAAAGAACTTACCTCCCCACACTGCGGGTACATACTGAGTGAAACTGGTATCATCCCTGCTAGTACTGATGTAATCACAATCATTCTCATTGAAGCCAAAGCACGTGGAGTCTTTGCAAGTTTTGCTCTGTCAAAGACATTGAAAAATTAAGTATGTTAGTTTGGGCTCGAAAATAATCTGACAGTGAGACAAAAAGCATTAGCTATTATTTTAATGGTTGAAATTGTACTGAAATTACTAATACACTAGGCTTATAAATTCTAAAGATGTTCCCTTACTTTACTTCTTATGTTCTTACTCCTAACTTCCTATTCTTTCCCTTTGTTTTCTATTTAGCTGCAGCATTTTCCAGATCATCAATGCAAGATTAAGAAAATAAGCAGCAAGATCCAAGTGACACAAGAAACGAAGGCGCATTAGTGCTTTAAAGTGTTTCAGTTCTCTGACTAAGATTTTTGTTGCATTACCTGCCTTCCTTTCAGATTTAGTTGCTTTTGGCAGTCCTGGTCTGCCTTGTGCAAAAATGTACCACTCAATATACGTTTAAAATGTTATCTTACATCTGCTTTTATGTCTTCTAGTAACAGGCATCCCTTAAGCTAAAAAAGGGGATAGGGAATCAATTTAGGCAATACCAACTTACATGACATAGGTGATCCCTACTGAGAGCTCAGGGCAGGCTAAGAATTCTCTCATAAAGCATACAATGAATTCTTCTTATCATACAGGATTTCTAAATGTTGCAAAAGCAAGAACATGTTTTACAACATATGGAAAACAACGTGGAAGTTGGGATCCAGTTTTACCTGCAAATTCAAGTGCCATATTACCTCTTCAGAAATAACAGATCTAAGCTAAGTGCTGCAAACAACCTTGACAACAGACACTGGGACTCAAATTGAGTTAGGCACTGGAAAACAGCCTGTCAGGAAAGCCCAAACATGTTTCCTGCATGGGAGCAGAGGGGAAACTCTCACAGTTTTACACAACATCCTGCAAACCTTCCAAGCATGGATGCAGACACAACCATGTTCATTTACTCATCTCAGTGAACCACAGTAGCTGAACAGAAACTTCCCAGATAATCACTTCTACCAAGGCAAGCAATACTGAAAACCCAAGAAAAAAATCAGCAATTGGTAAGAGCCAGCCTGAAAACCAGGATACAGGCTCACCAGGCACCCCCAGCCCTTTTGCAGCACCTCCTACCTTTCCACAAAGTACATAAGCAGAGCTGGCAGGAAGAATGTTGTTCCAAACAAGACTACTCTTGACACTGCTGTTTCTCTAATGGCCTTCAGAGACAGAGAAAAAGAAAAGTTATTAAAACAGTGCTCTGTGCAGCCTCAGATCCTGCGTGCTTCTGTGAGCACTTTTTTTGGCTTGTACTCTGGAGCTGAAAGCAGCAAGTTAATGAGGGATAAAAACACGAGTCAGAGGAATTCTTTCTTCAATGAAAACTAAACTACTACAAGTGGCAAATATTCCACTTGTGACTAAAAAATACCTTAAATGGGAGGTGAAACTACTGATGCTACCGTGAGTTTTCCTACAATAATAATTCTGCTGAGGCTTGCTTTTTGTAAATTGTGCTGAACTTCTTCTGGACAGTTATACCTTCTGGGCATCCTAACTACCCTGTGTCAACCCCCAACTGCTCTCTCCAGCTGTCCACAAATCTTTATGTTCATCTGGCTGTTTCCTCCCCGCTGGACAGTGGCATAGAAAGGGAGGGTCACTGAGAGCACAGAAAATATGACTCCTTGCTCTGGTTCCTGTGCCAGGCTCTACAGTGGAAGTTGTTGAGCAAGACAAGGAGCAAATACAGAGTCAGCAACTGGAGCCTAAGGACAAAACACACTAGCACACTGTAGATCAGAGCACTACCCTCTGGGAGGTGCAGCCTGTAAATGATACTCCCACGCTAGAAGGTGCATGTGATATGTACAGTACAGGGCTTTTCTCTGAGGTGTCCCATCAGAAGACGGTCCAAAAGTTCCCTTCTGAGGTGATCAGGGAAAGCAGAAATGCCTGTGCTAGTGTCTCTGCGGATCAACTCTGGTACTTGGTATATTGGGCTGGAGAGGCTGCCAACCCCTAAAGACACAAGACAGGTGCCAACCTGGTTTCAGAGATCTAATCCAAGCCTACCCAAAAACTGAGCACCTGAGCTGGGATTCCTCATTTCAATATATCCAATTCTATCTACTCTCATTATCACAGTCATCTCCTACCAGGAAATGAAAGGCAAGTCAAGAGAGGCCTCCCCTTCCCCCCCCCCCCACCTACCTTCTCACCAGCCTTCTGTGACACTCCTACAACATTGCCATTCCTGTCCATCACTTCAATTCCATTCTCAAATTCTGGGCTTCTCACCACTGCTGCAGTAAATGCACTTGTCAAGCCTGCAGAGTTGAAGAAGATTTTCCTTTAAAAGATCCAAAAGGACTATCTCAATAGTAACATTCATAATTAGATGCATTTTACATTTCCAGTTCAACAGTTCACAACGGAGTAACGTGAAAGCTTAAGAAAGGACTGCCTCATAAAAATCTACTTGGGTTCTTAATTTTTGTTTCAGAAGATTGAGTGAGATTTTAAGGCCCAATCCTAAAAGGTGCTTTATTATTCTGGACTCAGAGCTTTCAATCCCTGCCGTCCAGCTCGAGTCAAGAGTACTTTGTTCTGAAGAGGGTAAAGGTTTGTGCTGGGGATAGGTTTTGTACTGGTCAGCGCAAAATCCAGCAGAGAAAAGAAGACCCTGAAGGGGACTGAAAGTAAAAGCTGCATCCCTGATTTGAAAGGGAGGGTGCCAGGGAACACCGGCTCTATGAGCTCCATTAGGGCACTATGGCACTTCTCTGCCCAGCTGTGTGTCTGTCACAAGTGGCAGTGCTCCAGCTGGATCCTAGATGAGAATGTTTCAGCCTCCTCCAGAGCCAGCTTTACAAGATACTTGAGACCATCCACCCACAGTCAGTCTCTGAAAACACAAGCCTAAACCAGAGGCCATATCAAATAGGAGTTAGTCATCTAGATGTTTTTCTCCTCTTTCCTAGATGGAGGAAATAGCCTGGCAAACTGACCATGTTTGAAATAGTAGATTTCTCTTTTTATTAGTTTTTGATGGGGCTATTCAATAAAGTCATCAGTGTCAGAGATGACACTTTTCAAATGCTGGACTAATATTCATCAACTGCCCTCACATTTCTTACTACATTTAAGGAAATGGAAGCACATTTTAACACCAGCTGCAAAGGAAACAATTTTGAAAGCTCTAATGAAGATCCTCAAAAAGATTTGAGTAGCCATCTCACATAACTTGGAACAGAAGAGATTACATTTGTTTCAAGTTTACCAGTTTCCTTCTAGGAAAGGCTAAACGTTTCTTTAATGGCATTAGAAAAACAGTTAATGACATGAAAGAGTTAAACTTGTCCTGGTGCAACTTCACCATGTCAGTAGAGCTGTTCCAGTAATGAACTGAATCCCTCTATCTTGCAAAGTTAATAATATTCTGTTGTAACTCTCACTTTCTCTACTGTCAGCAACTGGGGAGCTGGCAGCAGTCCCAGCCCGAGTGAGGAACTTTGCCAGTGCACACCTAGAGCTGGTCGCGCTCTGGTCTCATACATCTGCCATAGCAGCTTGTGCCAGTTTGAGTGCTACTGCCCTTCTGATGCCTCCTGGGAGTCCTGATGGCTTCAGGTATGATGTCCAAGCCAAAGAAAAATGTCAGCTGCATCCCTGGATATCTTTGGATGAAGAGTTGCATGTCATGCAGAAGAGTGCTCTGCAGCTCTAAAACTAAAAACCAGCAAGCATCAAACAGAGGCCAGCTACACTGATCAGGGAGTGTTAACTCTCACACAGAAAGGACAGTACCCAGCAAAGGCAGCAGGAACAGTCAGACCACAGCTGTGCAAGGGCAAGAAAATTCTACAGTCAGATGTGGGCAGCAAACAGCTCTCAGACCAGTTGCACCATGTAGTTTCTTCATACTCACCAAGAAGAGGAGCAGGCAGAAGTTTCCTGATAACCAGTTGTGTTAATGGGCCCTTCAATGTGTAACGATTCATGAAGACAAGAGGAAGAGCCTAAAGCATTGGGAGGAAACAGGCACCTTCTATTAACAAAAATGTGTAGCATTTCAGCATTTGCAACAGTTTAGGAAAATAAATTTGTGACTTAGTACACAGCTACCATCTGTAAACATAAATACCTTCGTTTAATATTCCAACAAAACCCCACATATTACTGAAGGCATTTGTAACCTTTTTTTTAAGATAAGAACATGAAATAATGATGATAAAGCATTAAACATCCTTATGTATAGGACAATGGCAGTATCAATACAAAGACAGAAAAAGGAAAACAATTACCTCTGACTAATATTTCCTTGGACATTTGTCCAGCTTCCTTGTGCCACATACTGCTCTCGCCCCCAAACAGGAAATCTGGTTTACTTGTGTATTTGTTCCTGGTTCTTTGCAGTTTCAGCCCAATTCTATATTCCCATAATACACTTGAGGGAAGTTTCATTTAGGAATAAAGAGTCAGGACACCAGCTAGGGCTGAGAGTTTCCGTTGGAGAACAAAGGGGGAGAATTCCCACATTCACCCACAGGCATAGCTGCCTCCCCAGACCTCTTTAGGTCCTGAGCACTGCTGGCCCAACTGTTTTGCCTGGTGGACAGAGGTGAAAGTCCATCTAACAAGAGCAGGAACAGTCATATTTTTCTGCCAGAAGGCTTATAAAATTCACTGTTTAGTGTGGAGAGTGAAGAAATGCATTATAGGGGCATCTACACTTACAATTTGTGTCATGAGGCTACCAGAGCTCATTCTGATGTAGCAAACTCCAGAAACCACAAATTCCTACTCCAGCAGAGCCCCCAGCTACCCAGCCCTCCTGGAAAGCTAATTTACCTGCATTCAATGCAGTATTTTCATGGCTGTGCTGCTTCTGGGATCTGAGCTAAGTATCCAGTACAGATGCCTGCAGATTTCACCACTTGTTTACAGCAAGACAGATTTCTTCCACAGCACCACATCAAAAATCAGCTACAAGTGGGTTACTCTGTGTCTGTAAACCCTGTCCATTTCCTCTCACTACCCATTTCCCAAGCCTGCAGAATAAGCTTACATTTTCTAAGCTTTGCAGAAGAAAAGGACAGAAGAGGAAGCATCAGAGGAAACCAAGCAAAGTATTGGCTGACAGATTATCAGGAAAACTATCTTGTTCTGAACAGTTCTGGGGCAAGACATCAGCATAGAGCACCAGAGCACAATCCTGAAGGATACTTGGCAGTGTGATTATCTCAGCACCTAGTCCTCAGAAGACCTTATTAGGAAAGCAGTCACTGAGCAAATACCTACACCAACACATGCTGCATAGGTGACAGCTCCCAAGCCATAGAAGACCTGATTTTGTTGAAGCAAGTTCCCCTAAAAAAGACAGAAGAAATACACTACATAAGTGCATTTGTAAAACACTTGTAAATCATGTTCAAAATGCTGTTGTACAATTCAGGTGATTTAAAAAATAAAAGTTGACACATACCTCAGCCTTTGTGGTACCATTTCCATTTAAGAGGGTGAATGCTGTAGTATATGTGTGAAACACGAACTGCAGAAACAAGAGATCACAACAAAAATGAATTTAAGATTGAGACTAGAAGGCTTATAAATGTAGAAAGAAAGAAACAATTACCTGACAAAAAAAAGTTGGCTTTGCCTTGAGCTGAAGAGATGAAACAATAACCTAAAAGGAAAACCCCACAAGAAAATTAGGTTTAATGAGTCTAGAAGTGTTTGGTGAGAAGTGGTTGGCTAATGCATGCAGAGAGCTGCCAGGTTACTATTTGCAGCAGCCTCAAAGGCTCTAGTCAACACCTGAAGCCATTTACCTTGCTTCTAGCACACTTTCTTGCTAAGGATGTGACATACTCACTTTTTCTATCCAATATAAAATACAGAAAGAGTGATTAAAACAGCGTGCCAGAATATTTGAGCAAAATGCTTTCTTACCCAAAATAAAAAATGCATTTGTACCTGTGAAATTTAAATAGGTGCAAATAAAATAACTAAGGTAATAAAAATGTAATTAAGAAGTGAATGAGAAAGGGTCAGATTGTTTTGACTAGTGAGGACATAAATACTAGATCTAACTGATTTAAGATTTTAGGAGTTGCTTCCCAACTCTTTCTCAAATTCAGACAGTGAATAAGAGCCTCAGTTTTCATGACCCCTTTACCTTGAGGGTGACCAAGCACTGGAACAGGCTGCCCAGAGAGGCAATCTCTTTGCAGTCGCTTGTGGAGTGTCCTCTGAAGACTTGCAAAATCTGCCTGTTCAACCTGCTCTAGGTGACCCTACTTTAGCAGGAGGGTTGGACAGGATGATCTTCAGAGGTCCCTTCCAATGCCTACCATGCTGGGATTCTGTAATAAACTACCTGCCCTTCTTGAGGTCTGACCTACCAAGTTCAAGGTGTGGAGCTCTCTTAAAAACAGAGTCAATCAAGGCAGGGCAAATATTGAATATGAGGAGCTCAGAGAAGGAGCAGCATTTCATTTAATGGATGAACTTATCTTTCTTGTTAATGCCAGTGCGGAATATAATCACCTCTATCAAAGAGCATTAAGCTGTAAATATCAAAAAGAAATATTTCTGTTAATTTTATTATTGTTCTTAATGAATTTAATAGCCACCAAGACTTTAATTATAATTGCTTGTGGCCCCGTGTAAGTTCATGCTGTAGTCTCTGCATGGAATGGCACATCTCAGTATATGTACTCATAGGCCAAAACCAAAGGTAAACACATCTAAATGAATAAATGCACATATAATTACAGCTACGCTTTTTAGGAACCAAAGTTATGCAATTTAGGAACATTTTAACAAGAGTTTATTTATGTATCTTTTGTAATTTCTTGACAACACCATTTCTCACTTGCAAATGCACAATCAACATAAGGAAAAATCCATATTCTGGGTCTTCAACACAGAACACAAGGCTCTGATTCCTTCCTACTGCAGTTTCAGTGTTTTGGGGTTAAACTGACCAAACCCAGGTCTTGCTCTCAGTACTGAGTGCATTCCACCTTGCCTCAGAAAGCTGTCCTTCACATGTGAACAATCTCTTTGAACACTGCTGAAGGAAGGTAGCTAACAGGTTTGGACTTCCAATGAGATTTCTTAAGGGCTTGATTTCTAAGTTACTCAGCACTTCTCATAAAACAAATGTCTTCTAAAAACCTTGTGCTGAATATAGAACTAAGAAGCCTAAAACCTTCTATTGCCTCCCTCCAGTTGCTGCCTTTGGATAAATGTGAGCTGTGTGGTACACTTGCATCTTTCATGATTACTCACCAGTGGAAGAGATATGGGCAGGAAGGCTAAAAAGAAAGAAAACTTTATTTTAGTAAAAATAACTGCTGTGAGTCTAGATGGATGTTTCTGAGCTGAAAATTCCCCTAACTTCCCCCTCTAGTTTCAGCTCAAAGTAAAACACTGCACACAAAAACCCACTGTCACCACGGACTCAAATTCTAACCGTTGTCTCTCAGAAGCCAGAAAATCTGCTCACAGCCGGTAGCCAAAAGGAGCCCTTGTGAGCTCCACTCAGTGTGGTTACTTGGAAACTATATAAGTGAGTTTTGAACAGAAATTCATCTCTATTCAGAAAGAGATAGGTGGCAACAAAAGGCTGCCTTGGATGCAAGTGGTTAGACGAGATAATGAGTAAATAGCCTAACTATGGTGATATCTGACTAACAGCTTGTGCTGTCTTAGCTCCCTACAGACTTTATCTGCCACTGCAGCATGTAAATTCATAGAGTAGCCACATCCATCAAGTGCAAACATAGCTTATAGTAAATTATTTTACACGTAGAGGGCTTTGGGAACTCATTCTGCAGTGACAAGAAACAGAGACTAGTCAGAGTATTTCCACTTAGCTGAGCAGATGAACCCTGGAGAAAATTCCTCAAAGAGGACAGTAGGAATAAATAAATCTTCATCAGATATGACAATGCAGCTAACAGAAGTGAGAGTCTACTTGGTTTCCTAGATGGAGAAGAGTATCACTGTAGTATCGCAGCAATTTTACTATGAGCTAATCCTCTTTGGTGCTTCAATCACACACAAAACTTCTTCAAGGGAACTTACCTGGAGGTCTAAACAAGACAGGAATTATCTTGTCTGTATCGGGATGTACACTGGACTTAAAAGAAAAGGAAAAAAAAAAAAGGCAATTAGACCACCTTTGCCATAAGGAAAGA
>JANHGN010026451.1:9394-21348 GCA_024605025.1 Megaceryle maxima
TATATATATTTTTTTTTTTTTTTAATCACTGTTTTCCAGTGTTGGTTTTCTTGTCTGAAAGGTTTAAAATTGGTGGGTTTTTTTCAGCTTCTGAGACCCTAAAAAGTACAGGCTGAAGCTACTGTGGCTTTTCACAGCATTTCATACTGGCTCATTTGTCTCCCTGTTCATGTAGATAGGGGGCTGCTAAAAAGTCTTTTCTGGATCTTCCCATCTCAGATGTCTGGGACACTTTTACTCCTTCATTTTCAAATCAGAGTGAAAGGATCTTTTCTGCTTTCTTTTCTGTTCTTATCATCATGCCAAAATCTGTCTTAAATTATGCAGCTTTTGTAAAACTCCTTGAAATGTGTTTATATAAGAACAAACCATAAAAATTGAAGTGAAAGGACCAGATTCTGTGCTGCACTTCCTCTCCATTGACAAGGTACTCAGAGAAAGCCTGCATGGCAGCATGTGAATAAGGAGAGAGAGATTAATTTATTCTCTAGGGCAGCTGAGGCACCAAGGGTGGGCAATGCAGACTCCTAACACACTTCCCTATGGATCCCATATGTAATGGTAGAAAGACAGTTCACTGAGGACACTGATTGAACTTCTGAACTTCTAACCCACTAAAGACTGAACAAAATAAAGACCGAACTTCTTACCCACTTTGAGTGACAAACTCCTGATGTAGCTAAGAGTCATTTTTGTAGCACTATTACTTAGAAAGTTTGTACACTG
This sequence comes from Megaceryle maxima, assembly GCA_024605025.1. Taxonomy (NCBI): domain Eukaryota; kingdom Metazoa; phylum Chordata; class Aves; order Coraciiformes; family Cerylidae; genus Megaceryle; species Megaceryle maxima. The sequence continues at coordinate 10,121 of JANHGN010026451.1, forward strand.
GCAAAAAAAAAAACCCACCACAGTTCACCCTCTCTTTAACAACTGGTTTCCTTGTGGCTAGTGCACTACTACTGCCCAGTGTGTCATGTGTGCTGGGACATGGCTGGGGAGGACACTGTGTGATGGCAGGTCCCCCTGTGTGGGGACTATATACTCCTGGAAGAAAGGTACACAGGCTTCTGAATGCCCTCCACAACTATTAAGTCTTGAAGGCTGACAGTTCCTCTAATGCCCTGTGGTGTTTTTATTGACAACCAAGCTACAATTGTATTTTGGTTTTATTTTTTTTAACTAAAAGTCTTAGAATCTCCTTACTGCAAACACTGCCTTCTGACCACAGCCACTGAGCCCCCTTCCCTTTTACCAGGGCATGGATAACAAAATCTGAAGGTGCTGAAAATATATTAAACCCAGGGACTTGAGATCTCCCCAGAGAGGACAGATATTCTAATTGCTCCACAATTAGAACTTAACCTTTAAAACCAGGGTCAGATCCACGATTTATAGAAGCAGACATTCTTGCCTAGGCATCTGTGGGGATTCATGCCAGAGGAGTGACTGGATCTAGAACCTGAACCATTTTAAAGAGATCCTTAACAAAACAGTTCTCAGCTTATGCTTCTGGGCATGAAAAACCACATACATGAAGCTTCAAATATTTGTTTTGTTAAATATTTAATTTATTATCGTATCAGAAATAATGAGGTAACATTTTGTGGGAATGGGATTTTAGCCCCATTTGTTATTCCATTATTCCAAAGAAACTGGGAGGACATCTTTGTAGGAGACACTCTACTGGAAAGCTTAAATGCACCACAGCAGAATTCATGAGTCTGGAATAGCCCATCCTCTGGATCTCCCCTGTGAAATGACAACTCAGTCACACCATTTACACAGCTCTCAGGGTGTCCAAGCATTTGTAAGGTAAGTTGCAAATCTGTCTCTCACTCAAGAGAGTTTACAGCATGAAAGTAAGTGGCACTAGACACATCTTCACCTTCCTGTCCGGGGTGAGACACCAAAGACCTTGCTGACTCTTAACAGCCTCCCTTGTAGAAACCAGGAAGGGTACCTGGAAGACACAGCACTCCCCAGCCACCCCTGCCTGGCCTTAGGTCACTCTCCAACTCCCACACCAAGGCTGTAGTGGGAAGACAAAGGACCTCAGCCTTCTGCTGGGAAAAAGCCTGGAACACAAAAGGGTTGCATGACTTTCCTGCCCTCCAACATATCTGTTCATCCCCACCAGCACAGGACTGACCCTTTCTGTGGCCTCTCCCCTCCTGTGCAGAGCTGCTTTGTGCAGTGATAAGAAGTTTCCCTACTTCTTACTGTCTTATAAACAGAGGATAAAGCTTGGCCTTATGAATGTGACTTTCCCTGATTTTTGAGATACTGACACAATGCGTATTTGCAAAGACTGTTCCTTCCTCCAGCCATCTGAGTACCGTGTTGGAGAGAATATTTATATTTGGATAAGTGAGATCAAAGATTTAGGTGAACAAAAGCCTCAACAGGAAAATAATAAATAGAAGACACTGGTAAGAGCTGAATGCAGTTGAAAGCACAACGAAAACAAGGATATATACAGGTTCCTGTGCAGCTGGATGCTCAGAGGAAGAGACCAGCCATAGATGCAACAGTTAAGGACAAAGGCAGCATGCTATAAAGTGTTTACAAAACCACGTTCATCGGGGAGTGCATCGAGTAGGAACTGAACTGGGTACTTTTCTATACATAGATAGTTTCAACCAGCACTCAGAAAAAGAAATGAAAATTCCTACCGAGCTTTGGAAGGACCTGGAACAAGCCCCAAAGAGCAGAGATTATATTCTCCCAACCTGTCAGATCTTGCACACAGTTACCACACACAGTTTGCCAGTCTGCTGGCCCAGCACTGCCTTTCCCCTCTGGTATCAAGGGAGTGTTGACCCATCTGTCTGTCACTGAGAGGCAGGAGATTTCAAAGGACCACTTTGAAAGGTGAGAGAGCACGTGGAGTTACCAAGAGATGATGTGTCAGTGGATTTGCAGCTAATATTTGCATGCTGGCTCTTCCCCATGGTATTTTACTTCTGTCTGAGCAGAGTCTAGTTACAATGCAAAGCTGCAGTGCAATTAAATATAAAATCAGGGGGAAAATCCCTCCTAAACCCCTCACATATTACACTATTCTTCAGTCATTCTTCAGCTACTTCTCAACTTAGACTACTGCTTCATTCTTCCTGAAACAACAGCCTAGCAGTTGGATTCTCACATTTTGTTTTCTGCTAAACCTTCAAACTAATTTACCCCAGAAAAGAAAAATTACTTTGCTTTAGCTCTAAATAAATATTTTACATGTATGTGCATACAACTTCTCTGATATCTCTCCTGACATACCTGGTAAATTCTAGAGAATAGCTTAATTTGGCATTAAATTAGAAAGACTGGTAGAGAAATGCCTGAATTCATGCACTTTTAATCTCATGAAGAACAGGGACAGACAATGCTACCAGAACTCATACTGCAAACAGCAGTAACTATGTCTGCAGAACAAAATAATGGAAATAAAGGAACTAGGCACACACAGAGACTGAAAAATTATTGCCTAAATCAATGCAGAGCACAGCAAATAAGGCATCTTGAAGTAAGATGCACACAATAATTAAGATGAGCAGAAACCAGAGGAAATGACATATTGCAGGAATTGTATATTTTCCAGTGCAGGATCCCATGCAGGTCACGTACCTCGGGGTTACGTGCTTTACAGGAATCTGTCAGTTTAGTGCCTTGATGCTGATGGTTCTTATCTACACACTGCTGGAACGCCTGGTGGTTCTGTTTTGCAGATCATAAAAGCAGTAATGCTGAGAGCAACATTTTATTTGTGACCCATTGTGTTCCCATTTTCCCACTGAAAAAGCCTAAAAATACAGCATGTCATTTTTTTGTGGGGGAAATGGTAACAACTCATCCTTTATATGCACATTCATTATCTTTCTCTTTCTCTCAGGTATCTTCTGTTCAATAAAAAATAACAACAGAATACAATTAAACAAATAAATACACAAATAAGGAATTGCCATGATTATAGAACTAAGTGATATTTAGCACAGAAACTTGGAAGAATATATGAGAGAAGCTTAAATTCTGATTCTTTAGGCTGAGTAAGGCTGATTTACTTCATAAGCTGAGAGTCCAAGTTCATACACCGTGGCATCCTAATAATTTCCTTTGAAACATTAAAGATATGGGATATGTATCTCCACAATAAAGATGAGTGATGAACATATTGTTCTTTAAAACAGCATTCAAAATAACTTTTCTTCCAGAAACCTCCTGACTTGCCACTCAAGGTGGGATTTGGCTCCTGGAAGTGTCAATATGCAGATGTTTTATCCATGAGCCTGTTGTGTAAGCTCCTGTTCCAGTCAGCTGAAATCTATTTAGTCCAGTCAATGGAGCTCATTCAGGTGCTTAAATACAAGCATCTAGTTAGGGTTCCCTGGTACCTTAAGGAGGCATCTATACAGGGCTGGCAGGTGTGACAGTTACGATGGCACTTAGGGCAAAGCAGCAGCAGCAGGATACTACAGGGATACCCTTTACTATCTAAAATAACTCTTGACTGTGGTTCAGCAACTCAGTGAAGCCCAGTGACTTCTGGTTTTGGCTTTACTCTGATCTTAATAATTATTCTTTTAATGTACAATGTCTTTATTGAGTCGTCTGGGTCTGATCCAGATGTGCAGAATAATTCTGGAGAACCTCTACAGAAGGTTTTTGAAGGGTTATAATACTCTGTGATGCACAGCAGTGAAAAAAAAATAAAAATAACAATCTCAATGTTCCTTCAGACTAAAGTCTGCTCCAGCACTGGTGACAGTCCTGCTCTGACAGGGAGTTTGGACTAGAAGACCAGGCAACCTCCAGAAATCTCTTCCAACAGACTTCTCGATGATGCTGTGGGCCTGGCTTATTCAGTCCTACACAACAGATCATCTTTCTAATCTCTTCAAGAGGTCTGCTCCGTCCTTGAGTTGAACCAGAAGCCAGTATTTACGTTTTTCATGGCTTTTCTGCGTGAGTCTGAGTTGGTTTTCAACAATTCCCCAGGCCATGGGCTGTGTCTCTATTTACATTTGTAGAGGGTTCAGCACACCCTCTATGCCATGCAAAAAACAGTTTCTCAAGAGGCTGCAACTGTTCTTCAACTGTGTCTAATTACATGGAGGCCTTATATCAAGAAATACCTCACTGACTTAAGGAAAAGCTAAGTGTGAACCTAAAGCTGATCATATATTGAAGCAGTTTTCAGAACACAGATGATAAAGGAAACAGCAAATATCGAGTTTAACCAGACCAAGACTGTTGTTCTATGAGCAGCAAAGCCTTCCTGGTTGTGACAATTCATTGAATTCATGTAATCTTGTGACACATTTGAGCAGTTAGGAAATGTGAAGGTGAGCTGCTACTAATGGAAGGATACAAGCATGTGAGCTTGAGCGTAAGGTCTCAGTTGTCCCCACTTCTTCACTGTTAGCTCCTTTCCTGAATTAGCTCCAAATAGTTCTTCCCAAAGTAAAGCTACAAGAGAATGTGAGAGAAGAGCTGTAATCGGGATAAATGGGAACACTGATGGTTCCTAAACCTCTGTTACTTTGTAGTAGAAACAGCCTAGGAGGTCAACACTGGTGAGTGAAACCTAGAACTATTTGGGCTAAGAGATATCGCACACGGAGCCTGTACCCAGAAACTGAAAGCAGCAGTGGAAGGGGAGAAGGAAAGGATGGATAATACCAGTGTGGTAGGTGTGCCAGAAAGAAAGGACCTCAGAGGTGTCCAGCTTTGGAGGGTTCTACTGCACTGTGTCGTGGCAGATGCTGGTACGACTGGAACAGCTGCATGAGCAGTAATGGAACAAAAAGACCGAGAATAGGATATAGGACAAGAGGAAATGGCCTCAAGTTGTGCCAGGGGAGGTTTACATGGAATATTAGGAAAAATTTCTTCACTAAAAGCCTTGTCAAGCTCTGGAATTGGCTGCCCATGGAAATGGTTGAGTGACAACCCCTGGAGCTATTGAAAAGTTGTGTAGATGTGGCACTTAGGGACATGGTTTAGCGGTGGACTTGGCAATGTTACGTTAATTGTTGGACTTGATGATCTTAAAGGTCTTTTTCCAATCTAAATGATTCTATGATTTATATGTCATTTATCCTTTTCACCTGAGAAATTAATTTCAGAGCAGAATTAAATTACTGGATGTAATTGAACAGACATCCAGCTTAATAGTTGTCTTTATAATATTTTTTGAAGAACGTGTTGTTGGATTCTCAGTTGACTCATTCATTGTGCAAGTATCTATTAGATTTCCAACCACTGAGATTTATTTCTTTTCATTAGAAGTACACATTATTATTTATATAGTCAAGAACATAAGTAATGTTGGAAAAAAATAGGTATTAAAGTCTAAGAAAAAATATTCAAGTCAACAATAACAGAAGAAAAATATGTAGTACATATTAAAAATGAAAACAATTGTTATAAATATAATGGCCTTAAATGTTTGCTTTTATGTGACAGATGTTTTTAACAAAATGTCTGTGTTGGCAGTTCGAGCACACTTATGATTTTAATTTGTGTAATATTCCCTTTTAGTATTGATGTGTATTTACAACATCTGTGAAGGGTCTGTAACCTGAATGTGACAGGGAAAAACTAACAGACTGCTATTGGAATCTTTCCACTGGGTCCATGTAACAGACTATTAACAAAAATCTTAAATAGCTATTCTAATCATCAACAGCAATCTTACGCAAATTATATCAGACCCAAAGGACCCGATTAACTTTAAAATGCCTTGCAGACCTGAAATGTAAATTTTGCTCCTCCTGCCTTCCTCTGTAGAGTTGAAATAGGATCATATCACAAGCACCAGTTTTAGGTAGGCACACACAAAATCAGTATGCAAGGCAAGCTGCAGACACGCAGGCAGGGCTCCACTTCCACGACAAGGAAGGCACCTTTCTGAGTACTGAAATTAAATGTAATCCTATTTTCTTTTCTTTTCCCTGTTGCTTTTCTATAAATCTCCAACTGGATTTCTCATTCTGTAACAACTCCTTTAACCAGGTGGATCTTCCTGGCACAAGGAGGCATTAGTATGTCAAAGTGGTACCACTGATAGAGGTAGATACACAATTTCTGCTTGAGGAAAGCCAAGTCTTACTGAGATGACTTCAGAACAAAGGAGAGTGTGAATGAGGGAACATCAGGCTGTTCTTTGCTATTAATTGCTTAATATTTGCATCAAAATTTGAAAAGTTAACTGTTATTGTTATATCCCAGAGGTCTCTTCCACAGAGTTCTTGCTTATTCACGCCTTCTAAATCAGGAGCCAAGATTTCCCCCACCTTTTGCCACTTAGGCCCTCTCTTTCCCTCCCCTCCCACACATAGCCTTTGTTTGACCCCATCTATACTACAACAACTATTTAATTAACAACAGTTGTTAAATTTGTTTATGGCCCGACCTTATAACACAGTTTGGATGGCCAGTTAGGATGGAGCCAAACTGTTTAATATCTAGGTTAAGAAAAAAGCTTAGGTAGAATCCTAAGCTAAACAGCTTTTTGTTTGCTTCTTTTGGGTTTTTTTTTTGTTTGGGTTGGGTTTTTTGGGGTGGGTGGGTTTGGTTTGGTTTGTTTGTTTGTATATTTTATAATAGCAACTAAAAACCAAAACACAGGGGGAAAAAAATAAAAAAAGAAAGTGCAAAAGTGATTCCATTTGTATCACCCTTTGGCTTCATCCACCGTGGCTGTCCAAGCTGAGTTATAACCATGTCCTTGACCACGGAGCCCAACAGCCATTGCTGGAGTTTGACCTTTTTCATTCAGCAGAAAGGTAGACAGTCCTTTAAAAACTTTTATTTAATGCAAAGCTTTTTACTTAAGGCAAAAATCTTTCTATTTAAGGCAAAAAGCTCTCTTCCTTTTGACCCCTGTTTTCCTTGGCATTTAGAAGTTGGGTCTGATTTCAGGCAAGAGACCCCCAGGGGCTCTGACAAATCTGGGTCTCTGCTGGGTACAGCTGCTTCCTTCTGAGCCACTGATATGGTCCCATGGGTAGGAAATTTCTAGTGCTCCCTGCAGTTACTTTTTCTTCCCCTCTCACTAAACATATTTCACCTCTCTTTTTCTTGATATATCTTTTCACCTTCCTTTGCCAAAGTCCCTTTTGTTTCTTGGGGTTTTATTTCCAATTGCTTTTTCTTTCTCTTGTTTTCTTTTTTTTTTTTTTTGTTCCTTATGATTTCCACATTAAATCACTTAGAAGTAGAGCATAAAAATTTTAGTTTAACAACAAAATATGTGTTAGCTTTTGTTTACCCTCTACTTCTAAATGCATTGAATGTGGGAATCCTGTGAGACAGAACTAAGACATCCTTCTAAGGATTGATACTGTTCTAACTGTGTCTTACACAATTCACAAATTCTTGCACAAATAAAACCAGGGATGTTTTCCATATTACTTAGGTTTTCTTCTTTTTCAGAAACATCCAGATAATAGGTTTAGTACTTTAGTATCTTTAATACCCCAGTGGAAATACCTCTTTCTGAGTCCAAGATAGTTCCCCAAGCATTCTGCTGCTTAAGCAAAACTGACTTGGAAAGTTTTATTTCATCTCTGTGAAGAGAAATGTGACTGCAGATTGGTCTGCAGCCAGACCATGGCAGACTCTGAATGTATTTGCAAATTGGAGAAGAGAAGAATCAAGGCCTCACTGCGTGGGAATGGAAGAAGCCAAAGGAGCTCACCCACTTGCCCTCTGAAGGGAGGTTGGTTATTTGTAGCAGGGAGAATTGCTCTTCATTGTGTCAGTTATCACTGCTCAGAGGATTCAACACAGATGGAGATGTTGTCTCTGAGACAAAGCCAGATCAGGTGATTAGAAATTCATTAGCATTTTCCATGAATGCATATCCTGGCCAAAATGGTACTCAATTCCAATAAAAATTAAGATATGAGCATGGATGGACAAACAGACAAACATTCCACACCGTGAATTTCAAGGACTTTTAGTAAATTCTTCAGACATTCACTGAAGAAAACTAGGTACACTCAGTCCCAAACAACTCACTTCTTCTGTCTGGGCAACTGAGCTCGAAACAGGCTTCCTGTGACACTTCATCCACTTCCCAGTCACATTTGCAGTCAAGATAGCACATCAGTAGAAGTGCTATCACCTCATTCCCCAATACAGCCAGAAGGCACAAAACTTACTTTCATAGTGTGTTTTTTGTTCATCCAAATGTCAAAAAGATTTCAGCTTGAAATCAGCCAGATTTTGGGATACAAGCTCAGCCTGTTTCTTCTTTTATTCAAATTGGCTTATTTCATGTTCTGTTACTGTTCTTTTGCACTAGCTGTTCTTCTGCTCTCTTTGTTTAACGAGCTGTACGTGTTCCAAATAAGTTAAGTTAAATCATAAAACAATGGATTTCTGCTGAACCTGAGCATCAAGGAAAGAATAAAAATATATTCTGGGGAAAGGTTAAGGAATCACATCGGCCACCAGCTTGGGTACATTCAGAAGACTCAGAAATATTAATAAACCTGACTTCTACTGGTAATGTACAGCTTTTCTACAGAAGTTTGTGTTCCAAAAAGTTTTAATATTCTGTTCACTTAACACGTATGTAGCAGAATCAGTTCCCAAATTGAAATCTTGGACTGAACTCTTCTATGTTTCTTGAATTAAATTGTTCCAGGTAGACAGACGTTTTGGACTGGTATTCACTGATTCGTAAAAGGTTTTAATGGAACTAAATGAGAATTTATTGTATTCTTTGCAAAATTTTTCTACATTATCTATGGCAATATTAGAGCAGATAAATCACTATATTAAATATATGTATTGCCTAATTACTATTACTTTTAGCCTGGTTTCCTGTAATTCCTGCATTGGGACAGTCTGTCTGTCCCAGTTTCAATCAAACGGCCACTTTCAATCAAGAAAGAGTAAGGTCCAAACTGGAATCTTACCGTGGGTTCTTAACTTGAACAAACTTTTCAGGCAACTGGAGGAGAAACCCTCTTAGAGCAAAGTGTCCCTCTGCAGTCAGCGGGGACAGGTAAATGCTTTTGGATGTCTCTGAAGGCAGACCTTGTCTGTGACATTTAGATGACTAGTCTCAGAAAGGCAGCAATGATCTTCTGTTGCCTGCAGTAGGGGTGGAAGCACTGAAAGAAAGCTGTCTCTGTGGCTTTCTTGAATTTAAACTCCAGTTATGTCCCTCAGTTGGGCAGTCTTGATCCCATCTTAGGCATCTATAGATAACTGTGAAGATCTGGAGGATAGAGGTTCTCAGACAATATGCCCTCACTGAGACAGTCACTCATAGTCTGTCCAGCTGTGGCCAGGGGGTCAACCAGCACACCCGCAGCTCTAGATAAGCTTATGATGAATCTCAGCTGGTTGAACTGGTGAAGAGGACCTGTGCAAGGGAGCTGGGGGTATGATGGGGGAGGCTGAAGAACAAAGATCGAAATCCATAAGAAACAGTTTGTTCCTATTCAAATTTGTTTGCATTCATTAGTTCTGCTGCTCACAAAACAACTTGTTCAAGTATGTGAATTGCTTTTGCTTACTCTTGTAAATACCAAATGCAGTCCAAATTCAGCTGCTGGAGTAACAGGTAAGCCTGTCCTTGCCATACAAACTGCTTTTTCAGGACATCAAATGCAACTTCTGTGTTGTAGGAATATATCTTCTGTGGGAGGATTTGCTGATATTGCAGTCCAAAAGCCTAACTCTTACAGGAACAACCATTGCACTGACTCTTGCTTACATTTTTAATCTTTCTTTGGCCCCTGGCCATTTCCCAAATAAATGAAACATGCCTGTATTGTTCCATCCAGCAGACAGATGATAAAAAGTCTGTTTCAGACTACAGGCAAGTCAGTCTTCAGCCAGTCACTTCTAAAGATATGGAACAAGTACAGCAGTCTTTAAGTTTTATACTATCCTTTCACATTTTAAATCAATTTACAATCTTGCTTTGTAATCACTTTGGTTACTTCCCAAATCCAGTACAGGGGATGTTTTATTGCCAATTCTTCATTTCTGGTATGATGTTCTTGATAAGGGCTATGTCAAAGACAACACTTCTTGATCCGTAGAGAATCTTTGATACAGCATCTCACAAAGGCCCTTTGCTTCACTAAAGCTATGGATGGTACATATACCTTAACAAGTCATTTTTTCCACTGATCTGCTTTGAAGCAGAAAATACCATTAATGATGTTCCAAAAAACAAGGACCTTTTGCCTCCTAGAATTCCCCTTGAGAACATACTTGGCTGAAATAAATTTTTTTATGTATATTAAAAATGTAATCTCTTTGCAGTGCTCACAAAATAATAGACTTACTTGCATTAGTGAAGACACAACACTTCATAAGCCAATATATAAATCAACTGAGAATTCTGATTTTCATTCTGGTTTAAAAGTAACCTTAGAATACAGCTAGTTTCAACAAGATGAACACGTTCAGCAAGCTAAGAATTCACCAAATACCTAATTACCAGTAAGACTCATTTTGCACATGAATTCAGAAGCCTCTTAAAAGATAAATGAAAAACTGTTGTGAAATGAAGACTTTTATCTAGTATGGAAGCTGGGACCATTAACTCAGAAGCAGTTTAAAATCTTAACTTCTTGGGTATGGAAAAAAAAATATATCTTAGGTATATCTGCATATATCCACAGACAAGACCCCTTTTTCCACCTCAAAATTTTGTATTGTCAGAAAAAAAAAAGAAAACCAGGGTCAATTTGTCAAGGATTCCTGCATGTCTGGCTGTCCATTTGGAGTCATGGCAATAGCTTTGCACAGGCTGTCAGTTCTGGGCAAGTGGCCACCGTGCATGCACCAGCACCTGCACTCTTCTGCAGTTGTATAACAACCCGGTCTATTTACACACACGACAGATGCAGACGTACTGTATGTTTCCTGCATGTGCAATAAGCCCTGTACTTCCAGAAATGTCAGGCTGACAGTGCACAAATTGGCCATCTCTATGCAATCTTCACCCACAACTCCTAGAAACACATGAGCCTTATCAGATTTATTTTAATATCATAGAATCATAGAATTGTTTCAGCTGGAAGAGACCTTCAAGATCATCAAGTCCAACCTTATTCCCAGCCCTATCCAAACCACTAAACCACGTCCCTAAG
>JANHGN010026452.1:0-26505 GCA_024605025.1 Megaceryle maxima
GTGGCTACTTCCCCCTGCCCTGCACCATGGAGCTAGAGCCAGGTAGCACCAGATCAGGCCCCAGCTGCTTGCACAAGCTGGTAGAGACACTTTTCTTCCCTTGCGTCAGGCTTCTTTGAGCCTTTCGCACCATTTCAGACACTAGGCTGTGCTCAGGGCCCTCCTGTTCACACCTAGGGTGAGGCTGGGGCATTGCTGGGCTTAGCTGGTGGCCATCTCCCCACAGATGGCACTGCCAATCCCAGAGGAGCCATTTGCCTTCCCCCTCTGACCTTAGCACCCTGTGGCAGCCAGCCTTGTACTATGGTGGGCTGGGTGCGCACAGAGCCAGGCTGGGCTATGGCAGCCCCAGGGCCAGAGCTTTGCCCCACTCACGAGTCCAAGCGGATCTTCTTGAGGGCTACCAGCTGCCCCGTGCGCTTGTTGTGAGCCTTGTAGACCACACCATAGGTGCCCTCCCCGATCTTCTTCACCTTCTGAAACACCTCCTGAAAGGTGTCCATGGCACCACCTCGGCCTTGTGATGGCAGCAAGGGTGGCTGGCTCTGCTTTCTGAGGTAAAAAAATAAATAAATAGGGAAATAAAGCACAACAACCAAACACACAGAAGGTGTTTGCTCTCGCTGTGTGTCCCCTGAGCTGCTTTTGAGGTCCAGGTCCCTTCTTGCTGCTCCTCCAGCACAGGTACCTGCCTTGGTCTGGGGTAGCCACAGATGGACAGGGCTGCTGGGGCAGGCCGGCAGGGGGCAGGGGGTGTCTGGGGGTCTTTAGGCAGACCCAAAGAGCTGAACACACCTGAAAATCGTTGTTTGTGACCCAGGCCACTGTGTAGTGTGCTAGCTAAAGCAAAAACTGAGCAAAATAGATGTAAAGAGGTGCTCTGGTCCTGTGGGAGAATCAGGACTGCACAGGGCCAAGGGAAGCCCTCCAAGCTCTGTACAGTGCCTGGCTAGCCTCAAGGGCATGTGGTGCATAATTAGGGTTCCCTGGGACACACTCAGGTCAAACAGGCATCAGAAATGTTTTGGGGTTTGTTTGTTTGTTTTGCTGTTTTTTGTTTGGTTGGTTTGGTTTTGTGGGTTTTTTTGTTTGTTTTTGGTTTGGTTTGGTTTTTTGGTCTTGTGCAATTATCCCTTAAACCTCCCTGCTGTTGTCAACCTGTTGGAAGATGTCCTTGAGATGGGGTTAAGCATTGACTTGAGAACTGACAGCAGACAAGATTAAAATAATATCATGCCTTGTGGCACCACCATAGGTAGAGTCACAGGGATGGTATTCTGGAGGGCTTAGGGTCTTCATGTCTCTGGATGGGCACAGCAGGACACTGGCTGTATGGGTCCACAGTGCAGATCCCAATTTTTAGGTGACCTAAAAAGGTCTGATTTAGCAAATTCTGAGCTGTCAGCTCAAATTAAAAGTTATCCAAATTTTGCCATTTCAAAGAAAAAAAATGTGGCTGCTCTGTGGCTGAAGAGGGATTTATACAGCCATGGCAAACTCCTTTGTGGGTGGCTTGTGAAGGTTGAGTTTGCATTCACATCTCCATCTGGAGTCATTGCCAAATTTGCTCTCCTCTTCCTGGCTGGCTTGGTTTGTGGGGTTTGGTTTTTTGTTTTTTTTTTCCCATAACATTTGTACGATCCTGGTATTTTGGATATTCCCAGTCCTGCCATCTTGGATATTCCTAACTCTCTGGCAAACATGGCCATTTGGACAAAATTTAAGCACTGGGAGGAAGGTAGAACAGACAGGAGATGAGATGCAAACATAAACGCATTATGACAGACCCATCACTGTCTCTTACAAAACCAGGCTAAAGTCCTGCCTCTTGAGGTCATGTTTCGGGACTTAGGCTGACAGAGAGTATGCTGAGGCAGACCTTTTGGATCTCTATAACCGCATTAAGAAAAAATAAAGATAAACTAGGATTAAAGATTACAGCAAGCACTGTAATTACTGAGCCACCTGAGGCCCTTGAATCAAGCCTGCTGGTAACAGAGGACTTTGCCAATACCTGTTGCATTTTGATCTGCTGCTGAGCACTGTATGGTTTCAGTCCTTATTTTCTGAGTATTTCACCAGAGAATCTGAGCAAAAAGCAGAAAAGGCTGCAGTGTGGTAAATTCCCCTGCAAACCACAGTCCCAGCTCACTCCAGGTCTGGGGATTCCTATAGCACTTATGTTTTATTCTCATCTCACAGTAGTGATTTCCTCTTTTCATTGATAGTTTAATTCCGCTAGGTGGGCCTGGCACCATGTTCTTAAACCACAGTGGTTCTGATGTAACTTCATCTCTTGCAGCTTTTTCAAAGCCAAGCACTTCCTTACACAACCAGTACTTAGAAGGAGGGAAACTGCATAACGCTAAATTTTCTTACATCACCCATGGCGTTTCTGCAGGGGCCTAATGCATTTGCCTTAGCAAGAAAGACGTTTTTAATGAATAAAAGACGGTCTGCCTTCTCTTTTCATCTTTATTAAAATATAAATCAAAGCCTTTAGATGCTTAAGAAATATATAGTGATTTAAGGTCTCCAAAACTTAATTGTGTCAAGAAAGAAAGTCAAGTGGTGGTTCTTATGGCATTGCAAATATTTATTTTAGAGCTGAAGTTATCTACCCCCTTGGACACCAGCTCCTGAAAACCCAAAGACAGTGCTACTGAAAATAGTGACTCTTTACTCTTCTTGTTTCTTTGTTGGTCAGTCCAGGTATGTAAGTGTTTTGCCAGGAACGCTCCTGTGTGGCAGTTGACTCGTGGTAACCAAATCCCTGCCCTTGTGGACCTGCAGCCACACAGAGCTAATGAACTAATGCCTTTTATCTCCTCTCTGCCACCAGCCCAGTAACCTGCTGTGCTTCAGCAATACATGTGGGTGTGAGCTGCTTAACTCAACCCTCGGAGACTTCTCCTTTTTCTAATATCTTCAAGTCTTGCATGACAAAAGGACCAGTATAACTCCAGCACTCCCTTTTCTTAACCACCCTTTTAAACAAACAACAAACCTGCTTCCCAGAGCTATTTTCAGTGATGACACCCAGTGTGGACAGACAACCCTGTCACAGCCTGACTCACAGTCTTCAAGTGTTTCCCTGCTTAGTGACTCTATTTTGCTATTTGACATGGCACAAAGCAATATGTTGCAAACCCACCTTCTAAATTTAACATACTTGTTGCAAAGGGCAGCGCAAGGACCAGCATATGGCTAGTCTCAGAGCTGCTGTCAGGACACATTGTCACCCATCCGCTCCTGTCTCTCGTTGAAATATTTCCTCTGCTCCTGTATGGCTTGTTCCAGCAAGGGCACATTCATCCCTTCCACACAGGTCAATATTCGTGCCTTTACCACAGGATCCTCACCTGGGAATATAAATAGGAACTTTAAATACAAACAAACAGAGGCAAACAGAGAGGTTCCCTCAGGCAGCATATAGCTCCAGCTGGCCAAATAGCCATAGCCTGAGTACTTGTGGGAGACCAGACCAGCCACTTGTCTCCATTGACACAAGCAGGAGGCCCAGGAGCAGGTTAATTCAGTGATGTGCTTTTCCTCTACCCTGTGGGTTACAACATGCTGGTGACTGACACTGAGCTCTCCTTGTACTGGGGAATGCTGAGCCCACAAGACATCACTGCCACTTGCAGCATCTGTCTCGATGGAGTTTGCGGAGTTTGCTTTTCCCCATCTAAAAAGCATGAGGGACGGGTCTAAACTCATTTCTGAATGTCTCTGTGTGGACAAGGACAGAACAAAGCTGGGCTTAGAAGAGGCTCAATGCTGATTATAACCAACAGTTCATTGGTGGCATTCAAATGGTAACACAGAGCTGCACAAAAGGGGCCAAACCTTGGTGACACAGCCACCAACTCAGCCTGCTCCCCTTACACCCCTGAAAAATGGGGCCAACTCATTCCTAAACTGGGATGAACAGAAATTGTGCAGCAGCAGCTTAGCAGGTTACTCACAGGATGCCACATGTACTGTGGCTTTCCACATGCCACTGAGGATTTCAAGGGCATGAATATGGATGCTTGGTATCAGGAATGGCCAAGACAATACTCAGGATTTCCTTCACAACCAGACGGTCCTGCCCAGCCCAGCTCAACTCCCCATGCAAAGCACCATGAAGCTGGAGTAATGCTCAGGGCACCCCAGGAAAGGGCAACAGGGTGCCCTGCATGACAGAGCCTGTCTGCATTCCTCAAGCCCCGTGTCTGAGGATAGGGATATAATTAGAGCCTTTCAAGGACGGCAAAGACCAACCCAGCCAGCTCTCAACAAGGTATTGCTGCAATCAGCCACGTTTGAAGCAAAGGCAATGTGGTGGTTGGCAATGATGCCAAAAGGCTTCAGCACAGGTTTCACATGCTCAGCGATGCTGCCGATGCACTTGTTTTCTAATAAAATCAGTGTCAGAACACCAGATTTTCACAAAGATAAAGGTGGCTCTTCCTAGAGTCAACAGGGAGAGAAAGGCTGCTCCTGCCCTGAATCACAAGTTTGTGTGACCAGAGACAGCTGCACAAGATGAGCCTGCCTTAGCCAATGCAAACCTCATTGACAGTGTGTCCCTGTGCACCCAGGGAGCCAAGAAGGAGTTGATAAACCATGAACACCAGCAAAGGGCTCTGGTTCCTGGAGCATTTACCTTCCCTGTGTTCAGCCTCTCCTATGACCATGTAGCAAGATCCCAGTTGGGCTTGAAATGGCTCCACAAACTTGGTGTTGACACAGACCTGGTACTGAGCTGAGCTATGCCAAGCAGTGAGAATGGCTTCAGACTGGGCCAGGTCGTAGTGGCTTAACCTGAGAACGATTGGTTTGGGAAACTCAGCAGTGCAGAGATACAACAACTAAAAACAAAGGGAGAGGGGTCACCCAGTGAAGGAACGGCCTGGTCCGCAAGAAGAGCCAAGTACCCTTCTTACCTGCCAAATGTCCTCAGCACCTCCCCCTCTGGGACTGAGCTGTTGATCTCCCATGGAAAATAATAGACACCAGCACTTGGCAGCATCTCACACAACCGCTGTTGGGCCTGCAGCAAAACAAACACTAGTGGTTGGACTCAGTGATTTTAAAGGTCTTTTCTAACCTAAATGATTCTGTGATTCTAAAAGACCTGAGTTCATGCCACCCCAGCACCTGATCCAGATACCAGTTGACACTGCCTCAAAACTCCTTCCTTACCTGGGGTCCCCAAACCAGTGGGCTTCAGGGCTTTGCAGCTTCCCTGATGAGTCCTGTTTACAGCTCAGTGCATGTGCCAAGCCCTGGGTATAAAGGGGATACCTTCCCCCACCGCCATCCATCGTGAACACTAACAGGCAGCCCAGCAGATCCTCCAGGTCTCCCCCAGGCTATGGATGGGTTGAGAAAGGTTAAGGAAGTGGGAAAAATGGTGATTGAGAAGTTCAGAGAGTATGAGGGACTGAGATGCAGGAATAAACCCAGCTGCTGGGGTGAAGGGGTACCATGCAGCAAGATGTAAGGAATGTTTTGTGTTGCAGGATAAGAAATTCTGACAGTGTCTGATCCCACAGCTGGAGAACAATTACTTGGATACAAACCAGCCTGCTTTCATCAGTTTATTCAATTAACTATTAAATGTCTGGCTGCACATGGAGCATATTATGCACACTCTCGATGTGCTATTTAATGCAGTCAGATTCATGCCCAGACCCAAGTGCAGACTTTTGTAGGCACTCTCTGTATGATGCTCAATGTACACCCAGCCCCAGCTGTAGCACCTTTATTTAGTGAAGTTTTGAGCACAATTTAATGCACACCCAGCCTCAAATGCAAACTGCGGGCACCCAAATTCATGTGGTGTTCCCAGTATCAGAAACAGAGTGGCCAACAGGAGTAGGGTAGGGATCATCCCCCTGGTCTCAGCCCTAGGGAGGCCACACCTTGAATCCTGGGTTTAGTTCACTTCCAGAAGGACATTGAGGGGCTACAGCATGTCCAGAGAAGGGCAACAAAGCTGGAAAAGCCCTAGTCTGGTGAGAAGCAGCTTAAGGAACCTGGGGTTCTTTATCCTGGAGAAATGGAGGCTTGGGGGAGACCTTCTCACTCCCAGCAACTCCCTGACAGGAGGCTGAAGCCAGGTGGCCTTGGGCTCTGCTCCCATGGAACAAGTAACAGGACAAGAGGAAATGGCCTCAAGCTGCACCAGTGGAAGTTTAGGTTGGACATTAGGAAAAGTTTTTTTCCCAAAAGGGTTGTCAAGGACTGGCCCAGGCTGCCCACGGCAGTAGGGGAGTCCCCATGATCCCTGGTGGGGTTTCAGAGCCATGTAGATGTGGTGCTGAGGGACATGCTTTAGTGGTGCTGTAGCAGTGCTGGGTTAGTGGTTGGACTCAAAGATCTCCCAGGTCCCCTCCAACCCCTGACACCCTGTGATACCTGTGATCTTACAGGTCTCTTCCAACCCAAACAAAACTCTAACTGTATCTATTACGTGCACATCCTGTGCGCTGCCCAGCACATGCCCAGTCCCATCTGCACCCTGGTTCATGCGCCATTTCAGGCAGGATTTAGCGCACTCTCAGCCTCAAATCATGCCGCTGAGTGTACCCCAAATTCCCAGGGCAGCCACGCTTCCCAATGAGGCACATTATGTACATTTAGCGCACAATTTAAGACCCACACATCTTCAGCCCGTTGCACGCCCAGTTTAATGCACCCTCCCCACCTGCAGCCCGTTTAAAGCCGGACCGAGCAGAAGCCCAGCTGCAGCCCGTTACACGCCCGTTTAAAGCCTGAGTGAACCCGAACGCAGCCCTTTCCACGCCGGACCGAACTAAAGCCCAGCCCTGGTAGCGCCTGGAGCACCACTCACCGTTTCCCGCGGGCTGGGGGCGGTCACGTGGATAGGCGCTGAAGTGACGTCACGCAGGGGGTGTGGCCGGCGGAGCGGAGGCTGGTGCGGGCGGTACCGGGGCTGAGCGGAGTTGCCGCTGCCGCCGCTCTTGTTGCTGCTGCTGTGATGGCGGCGATGAACGTGGACCTGCAGAGGGAGCGCGCTGCTGCCACCTTCCAGCCTGAGCTGCTCACACACATCCTGGACGGCGGCGCCGAGCGCACCCGCCGCCGCAAGGAGATCGGTAAGGGAAGGCCCGGCCTGGTGCTTCCGGCCCGAGGTGAAGGGAGTGGGGCCTGTACGTGCTGGGGAGGGGTTCGGAGAGACATCCTGGGCTGTGGGCTTGGAAAGCCTTTAGCCTTAGAAAAGGGAGGTGTGTGGGGAGAGACACCTGAGAGAAGTGATCTGGGGAGAGCGAGAGCGGAGTGACAGGGGTGGGAGGAGGTTGTGGGGACAGGGGGATCCGGGGGGGAAGGAGGTCGTGGGCAGCGAGGCTGTAAAGAGAGGGAGAGGCCGGCTGGAAAGGAGAGAGGGTGTGAGGAGAAGTCTTTGGAAAGAGTGGAGATGCCAGGGAGACGGGGAAGCTGTGAGGAGGGGACTTGCAGGTGGAGGGGGCTGCCTGAAAGAAGGGAGGTCTGTCCTATAGTTTAGAAAGGAGCAGTGATATGTTCCTCAGCCTCTTCTCCCTTTCCCAGAAATGCATTGAAGTGGTCTTGATAAAGCAATGTCCTTTTACCTCTCTTTCCCTTTCTTCTTGAGGGTGGGAGGGAGCTTCCCATGGGTGCTTCTTTTGGGCCCTCTACCCTCCTTTTCCTTTCCCAGTATGCTCTTGCCCAACAATACAAACATGACCTCTTTCTCACCTTCCACTACCATCATATGTGAAATTAAATACTTCCATCCTCTTTCTTCCTTGTTCTGTGCTATGTTGGGACTGTCAGAGGCTGATGTTGTGTAACTTCTGTGGCAAAGGGGACCCAGCGAGTCAATGACCTCTGAGTACCTTGATTTCCAGTTGTAGTGGGTGTAATAGCTGTGCCCTTCTGCAAGGATTTGTATGGGGATCAAAGTTTACAAGGCAGGCAGATCCATCAGGAACAGTGGTTTCAGGATTTGCAGTTGTGCTTGAGGGACCCACATGTCTTAATCAGTGAATTAACCTTCTGTCAGCTTCAGAGTGTTCCAAATTTAAAATGTGGTTTAGGTGTAGAATTGGAGAGTGCCATGTTGCTTAAGTCCCTCTCTCCAAGAGCATTTACTTTTCTGATTGCATTAACTCTTTATTTTACTTTAAACTTTCTGATATCTGTACCTTGAAGGACAGTAAGTGAAAGGCTGAGTTGTTTCCCACCCTCTGTCTGTTGAGGTTTATGGACACTGAGTTTGGTTTTTTTGTTTCCCTTCTGTTTTGTCCCCAGAGGCCTTAGTCGTTAATGACCCTGACTTCCAGCATGAGGATTTAAACTTTCTGTCCCGTAGCCAACGCTATGAGCAAGCCATCAGGAAAAGCTCTCTGATGGTGATGAAGCTGAGAGAATATGGAATTGCAGATCCAGAGGAGATCTACTGGTTTAAAAGGTACCTAGCTGTAGAGTTTGTCTTGTTTGTATTTTGGTGGTCACCAAGGCCATTACAGTTGTGCTTATTTCCGCCCTCCCCCCCATGTTTGCTGTTCAAAGGAAGCTAACAAGATGTGTGTGAAAGCCCACTGAAGTCCTGACTTCAATGAAATTCAGATAAAACTCTGATTTAGTGAATATTGTGTTTTCTCAGATTTTTAACTAGATGTGCACCTTTAGTAATTATGCCCTTCTTAATATATATGGTGTAGAAAGTAACAAAAATAAAAAAGGACTTACCTGAGGCTTTTTTTATTTGTCAAAAGGAATAAATAGGCAGAAGTATTTTGAAACTGTCTAGATCTGGTGAGGTTGTAGCTTCTGATGAAATCTCTTAAAGCTGATTACTTCCCTTTGCACTTAGACCTAATAAGGATGCATTTCAGGCATGCTTGAAAATGTTCCAAGATAGCGTATAATTTCTTGTTTATACCCATCTGTCTCCTCCAAGCTCTTAGTGCTATAGTGGTTCCCTTTGACCTGGAGGCTTTTTGTTGTATCTGACCTTTTGTTTATCTGATAGTTTTACCCTTGGATTAAGCTACAAAAATAAAAGTATTTACATCTGAGTTTCATTCCTTGCAGCTTGATAGGAACTTAGTTCCTGACTTTGACTTCTCCCCTTAGTGCTAATAAATTTATTCTGATATAATCAAGCAAAGTGCTTAACAGAGATTGCCCAGCTTGAGAAATCTGGATATAGTGTCATGAATAGATCCTCTGGCACATTAAAAGAACATGGCAGATTAAATAAAGCACTGACAAAATCACAAGCCCCATCTGACTGGACTGGTAGAAAATGCTGTTATTGGCCTTGGGGCATGAGTGCTGGGACTAATTAGTTGAAATTGTCATGTCATCTTGAAGCTTTAATTTCAAAAATTGTGACCTGTGTCATGGAAGTTCTGGTGGAAGCAATGTAAATGTTCTTTTGAAAATTGGCATCAGGGGCCATTACTGACAAGAAAAAAAGTTCAGTGAATGTATTAGATTATTCAGGTACTGCATGGCAAAAGTTTATCTGTATTTTTTCCTATGCAAGGATTGCTGGAGGTGATGGGGAAGTTTCTTTTAATGGAGAAAATTCTGATAAATCAATTCACTCTACCATCTGGGAAATTTCAACAAAGTTTGCAATGTACATGCTGTCTTTTGGTAGCATTACTGACAATATTTTATGAAATCAGGACTTTTCTGAAGTAGTCAAATGATAGTTTCTACGTTTTTATATAAAAAACTTAGTTGAGTCGGCAATTCTTAACTTTAAATGGCTGAAAGCTTAGTATTTCATCTAGGTATCTAGTAATCCATCTAGAGCTTAGGTGATGTGAATAGTCAGATTCATGATCCAAAATGAGCTGAAACAATGAGGAAGGGTTACTTTTTGTCAGAGCCAATTCTAATTGTAGATAATCAGGATTTTAACAGATAATTGTAATTACTGTAGACAGACTGTATTTTCCAGTGAATTCTGTAATAACATGTAGAAGAATGAAGAGCAGTACATACACTTCTTACCTACAAGTGGAGTGCATTTGCTCTAAGAACTGTACACTGTTCATGTTCTTGATTTGAATTCTTTAATGTCTAGTGTTTGCAAAGGAAGATATTGGCTTACTGCTTAATAAATGGAAGAAATGAAAGGGTTATTTTTTCATCCTTTGATTTCATTTGCATTTTAATGTTTGTCTCCACTTTCTCACCTGCCGAGTGTCAAGCATTTTACTTAAATTTGGTCAACTCCACCCAACTTGAAAAATTAATTTTTTTATCTCATCCAAACATGCTAATTGGTATTAACTTGAAGGATATTTCATTTAAGTACTGTCCTGGATAAACTGTGTTTGGGTTGGAAAATGGAACAGAAATGGTGTTGTGACATGCCTTGAATGAAATTTATGGAATAGATTGAAGTCCTTGATTCAGATGTCAAGTTGTATTTATTGTGATTGACCAGCAGATTTTTTTACACATGGGAGCTTAAGATACTTTGTTAATAATCCCTCATGCCTTGTAATATCCCCAAAGAGCAGGGATGGATTGATTATTTTATTATATAAGCAATTTTTGAGAATCTTGAGCTAGCTGTTTTCCTGTTGCTTTTGTACACTAACCAAACTTCACTAGGTAGCTTTGTATCACAGCTGACCAACTTCATAGTTTGATTTCTGACTAGACAAGCAGAAATAGTGCTTCCTTCAGCTGCCCTGGAGATATGCTTAAGCAGTTGTTTCTACTGTGACATGTCTAACTGAATGTTCCTTTTTTCTGTTTCCACAAGGGCTTTTTTTGGACTCTAAAACATAAGGGGATCTATTAAGTCTGTTTAGAAGGGTTTTTAATTGCTTCTCATCCAGGCAATTATTCCTGTGTTTTTAATATGTCAGCACTGTAGTTGCTGCTGTGACTACAGCTTTTGAGTGCCAGAAAACTTAAATTGCTAATATTTAAGATTTCTTTTACAGTCCAGTTGCAACAAAATGTAAGTCAGCGCAAAAAATGGAAAATTGTTCTGATGTGTAATACTACACATCTCGAAGAGAGCAATTTAGTCAGTTTTAGTTCACCTTCAAGTAAGGAAATTAATAGAATTAAATGAACAAGTGAAAAGCAGTTAGGTGAAACTGTCATGGAGGAGAAGATCAAGAACTGCAAGTCAACATGTGATTCCTGTGTTCATAAGCATTGCATGAATGTTCACCCTCCCTGTGAGAATTTGTCCTTCTCACTTTGATGCTAAAGTTAGGACCTGGAGTAGCTTTCAGAAAGTCAAACCAGGAAAAATAACTGTAGTAGGGGCCCTACAAGACACCGCTAAATTAATTTAGAGTGGATGGGTCTGACTTTGCTAGCAGTATCAAAAAAAGTTTATTACCACAGTATTTAACTCCTGCAGCAGAGGTCAAACATCCTTCCTGCTCCTTCTCCACTAAGGTGACTCTTCACGCTCTTCTTTGAGAGGTACCTCAAGAACTGTAGAAAGCTAGTCAAGTTTGCAGTTTGCTTTAAAGTAAATGACCCTATTCTGTGACCCAATTCTGCAGCCTGAGAATGTCTGCAATTGCTCATTTAGCATTGGAGTTTCTGAAAACATGGACTTCGCTCCTGTTGTACTCTGCTCACCCACACATATGATCAGACTCATCTGTAAATACCAGTGCCTCTACGTGGGAGGTGTTTGCTGTGAAATCTGGAAAGATCTCAATTGCCAAAGTAGCATATTACTACACCTCTGTCTCCCTAAGTGGAGTTGGGACTGTAGCCCTCCCCTTGACTCACTGATTGTCACAGGGAGGCTGACTTCAGATGCAATGAGGAGATTGTTGGGCATTAATCAAATGGTTACTGCTGAAGGCAGCCAGCTTGGTCTAGGTGTAGCAAAGAACTTGAGCAGTTACACAATGCAGCTGTAGGAGAACAAGCTGCCCAGGATGGGAGGGGATGTCCTTCTTGGGCTCAAGAAATTGTGCTATAGGTAGTGAGGAAATAAAGGGTGCTGCTATTGCTATATGGGTCCTGGACTAAAAGAATAACCTCCATAGGAAACCACAAGAATACAGAAAAAATAGTCTGTCTTGACATCCTTACATGGGCATTTTTAAGCCCTTGGTCACCCTGATAATTGTGGCTTTGTAAACATGTTCTGCTCTAGGCAGCAGAATATTTTCTGGTAAAAGAATGGTCTGTTTCAATTGTAAGTACTCTAAACACTGTACCTGCACCCACAGCAGCATAAAGCACAATTAATACTTTTATCACTAACATTAGATTAATTCATTGCTATAGTTTTGCTCCTGGAAAAACCTGTGGCTCACTTTAAACTTGTCTGTTTAAAAACTGTTCCATTCAAAATAAGCATCTTCAAGATGCAGTTCAGTGGTGCTGAAGAAGCTTTGTCCTGTGGTCTCTCACCCTAAGGCTGAGTTTCACAGTTTGTCTAGGGAGCTGGGTTTGAATTATCAATTATTTATACTCTTCCAAGCGCTCATTCCAGGCATGGTGTAAAATGCCTATCACAATGCTGCTTTAATTTGACAAACTATATGCATAGCACCTGCTCTGCAGATCTGTGTTGGCGACAAGCTCTTGCAGATCCTCCCTGGGCAGGTGTTAATACATTGAGGTGGAAGGAAAGATTTCCCTTGTAGGTGTGTTGGAGAGGTGAGAGAGATCTTGGTGTGGGTATTCATGCAGAGTGCTTTTTTTTTTTTTTCCCCTCCTCCATCTTGGATGGAATTAAGCATTTGTGTACTGTAGATTGAAGATGAAAAACAGTTCAGCCTGCAGGGTGTTGAGGGGAAGACACTGTCACTACATCACTTTCACAGTGAAACTTTCTAGCACATTTGTGTTATGGAGTGTGTTTTAACTGGAAATGTACTTTGCCTGCCACTGTGGCTATTAAATCTTTCTCTCATGAAATAACTTCTGGTTTGCACACCTCAGATATCTGATTTTCCTGCCATTCCTTCCAGTACTAGCCTGTAACAGTAATTTTGATTGAAGGTGAGTTTCTGATCTCACAGCTGATAAAAGCAGCTACAGGTTATACAGAGATCTTCTGAGAAGCACTTGGTCACCTAAGGAACCTTTTTCCTTTTCAGTGTGTAGTGCTTCTAGTTAATGGCCTAGTTCTAGGGTACCATCAGCAATGAGATCTATTGTCACCAAGCCTGTGAGGTGGGGGAGAAAATAACTGGTTTTCATGTCCTCAGATTTAAGTTCCCCATGAATCTTTGTAGAAGAAATTTTTTTTTTCCAGTTACATAGCAACAGCAGGATTCATGAGGTGAAGAAAATGCCTGAAAGAAACATTTATTTCCTTGTTAGCATTACTTCTGATGCCTCCATATTTGGAGGTTTCTTGTAGGACAGGGAAAAAAAGAAGGTTGAAATAGGCAAAGAAATTATTTGTCTTATGCTACAGTTGGAGAAAAGCCTTTCAGGATCATAGTAACGGTAAGACTGAGATCCAGATACCTCTATTTCTCTCCTGTAGAACATGCTTGGGCAATTTTCCTGAACCTTTTGGTCTCCACTTCAGCATGTTTCAAAAAACCTTAGAGACCCAAACAACTGATGCTCAGAAGGAGAAATGGCTACCCCTGGTCCATGGAGTCAAGATAATTGGCACCTACGCCCAAACCGAAATGGGACATGGTTAGTTCCCTTGGGGGATCAATGGGTAACATCTTTTTGTAACTCCAGGTTGTATATTGATGATGCTCCCTAGATAAATCTGAAAGGGGAAAGATAATATGGTTTGGTTAACATGGATTTTTTTCCTGACCCGTAGCCAGACAGCTGCTTCATTCCACATCTAAACAATCACAGAGTTAGTTTTGGTCTTTTCCAGAATGCACCTCTTAACTGATCACTGATGTTGTACTTTAAGATAAGGAGGTTGTTCTAATCCCTGGGAGCCTGAATTTCACTTGAACTGGTTGGAACATGTTAGTCAGTATTGTGGGTTTTATTTTTGCCTGAATTTGGGGCATGTGTGTCTTGGAGTTCTTAGTATATGAGTGGCCTGCAATAAACAGGTCAGCAGTATACCTCTAGATGCAGCATAGCATGGTGAGGTTGTGCACTTTTGGTTTTGAAAGTAAGGTGTGCTTTGCCCCGAGCTATTTTCTTCCAGATGCTACTCCATTGCAGCTCTACAACTTCATGGAATTATCTCTGTTTCAAAGAAGAAAAACATCTTATTCCTACTATTGTTGAAAACAATTTTGACTTCAAGTGGAAGAATGTTTAATGGATCAGAAAACAGGTGTTTTTTAGCCCACAGCCTGCAACAATGACTCTAAATACTAGTAAGAAAAGTTTAACAAACCAAAGACTGCAGTGCTTGTGTCGATACCTGAACTTGGAAGGCATGATATGTACAAGTCTGGACAATTGCAAAAGTCGGATGGTGATGCCAACTGCCTGGCTGTTCAGTTACAGCTACTCCTGGCAGCCAAAACTTTTGTAGAAGATGGAACAGAGGGAATCCTGTCATCATTTCTGCTTCGAAGAGATGGAGTGAGCAAACAGAGTTCATCACCAGCAGCTGAGAGATGACTGCATGGCATCAATAAATGCCTGCTGAGCCTGTTTGCTTTTTCACCCAAATGTCTTTAAATCGGACATCCAAACCCAAGTCATTTGCTTCACTTGCTATTTCACGAGATCATCTTTCTTGCCTAGTGGCGGTCTTGTTTGCTTACAGTTATCATGTTGTCTGATGTTAAAATTAGTATTTTGACACTTGATAGAACTAATATGGTGATAGTAGGGTAAATAGACTTTCGATGCTGAACCATTAAAATGCAACCATCTGGCATTCCTACTGTGAATGTGGAGTAACTACTTTAAAGCTTCTGCGGTAATTGTGACTGAGCTCTGTGTACTTTACTCCTGATGTTCAGAAACTGCTGATAGGGAAACAGATCTCTGGATTATTGAGTTGAATCCTAGACTGGATGGGTAGTTATTCACTTATCTTAGAGAGTTAGCTGATTGATAGCCCGTACTGATTTTAACCTATTCTGTAGTGAGTGCTTTCATGGCAAGAATAGGTCTACTAGTGCTAGGGTTGTCTTAATGGCGGGCTTGTGTGCATCTGGGGCTTATGACAGCTTAGTTGCATTTTTACCCTAGTTATCATGATAAAACATAGGCCACGCTTTACGCTGCATAATGGTTAATTTGGGTTTCTTGTACGTGTGTGTAAGTCTCTTGGGGGTAGGGGAGAAAAAGCACAAATGGCACAGGGCTGAAAAGGAAACAAGGAGGAGTAATTATAGAATCATAGAATGTTAAGGGTTGGAAGGGACCTAGAAAGATCATCTAGTCCAACCCCCCTTACAGAGCAGGATCACCTAGATCGAGTCACAGAGGAATGTGTCCAGGCGGGTAATGCAAATGCTGTACTGTTTCTGTCCTGGTTTATAGCCAGTAAGGACTTTCTTTCAGTCTGTCAGCTGTGTACTTCTCACCAGTACTGAAGTCCCTTAAAATCAAACCATTAGCATTGTGTTGAGTTTGGTCACTAATCAGTCAAAAAGCTTAGAAAGCATTGCTGCTGATTTTATTAGATGGTTGAATTTATTTATAGGTGCCTGAGAGTATCAAAGAACAGAACTACAATTCTTAGGAAGATCTAGGGATAGAGATAGTTCATATTCATGTGTAAGTAGAGGTAACACAAGAAGGCGTTCTTCCCACTTTGGTAAGAAAGCCAACTGAGTTTGAGCTAAACTCAGATCAGTGCTCTTTTCATGTGTATATCTCATTTAAATATATAGCTGTTAAAGACTAATTACATATTTAATACATAAATGTGCCAGGTGGACAAGCTTTGAACAGAAGGTCCTGATCCTTAGTCTATAGTCACACTTGTTTAGTACTTAAAGCTATCAATATTTGAAGATTTAATAAGCATTTAATTCTTTCTATCGAAAAAGTTAATAGACCACTTAAGTACCTTAAGTTTAACAGAACTTGGAAGAAGAGTAGTTCTAATGAAACATGTTTAGTTGGAGATATTTTTTACTTGCCTTGTACAGTTTGAATAATGTTGACTTTCTTGAGAAGTTATGTTCACAACTTTGACTTACACGTGCAGAGCACTGTCCTTTTAAGAGAGCTTTTAAAACAGGAGTTGTGTTGGAATGTAATACATGCTAGTTTTGTCTGATCTTCAATTAAAAAATAGTACAGAGTTAGGACTTTCCTTTTTATAAAACAAGAAAGTTCAGTGAAAATCTGGCTCATTCATCTGGATAAACTGGGACTTCTACCAGGTTCTACCCTCAAACTATGGAAGAAAAAAGTGGAATTCCTGTTTTTGGGTGAAAGCTGGAGTCTTCCAGACGGATTCTGTCTTCAACAAACTGATACTCTGGTTCAGCCTGTTTAACTTAGGGATGCTCTGGTTTCCAAATCATAGTGAAGATCTGGTCTTTCTTTTGTTTTGGATTAATCCCTTTTTATCAATCATGGTGCATCAAAAATGCAGGAATGTTGTAAGTGCTTTTTGTGTACACTTAGAAAGGAATGCATTGCAATATGTTTATTTCAGAGGTAGTGTAGTGTTTTTTACTATTCAGGCCTGAGAAAAGGACAGTGCTCTGGCTTTTTAAAAATACACCTGCTGAATTCTGATTTATACATGAATCCTTTTTTTTTCCTTTTTTGTCTCTTCCTGAATCTCCACCATGAATCCTCATGCTTGTTTCCCTCCCATAACATTCCCTTCACACTCCCATCCCATGACACTTCTTCACAGCTTTGTTCATCGTGGACGGCCTGAGCCTCTGGACCTTCATCTGGGCATGTTCCTCCCCACTCTTCTCACCCAGGCAACCCCAGAGCAGCAGGATCGCTTCTTCATGCCTGCCTGGAACCTGGAGATCATTGGCACTTATGCCCAGACTGAAATGGGCCATGGTACAGTACATTTGCTAAATGCTATTTCTAAGAATGGCTTTGTGTACAGAGGATTCCCCTGCCTGGGAAAAATGGTGTGTTTGTCCCACAGCCTTTACACGTGCAGCTGTGGCTACAGGGAAAAGTGCACTGCTGCTAAAATTTTTAATACAGCCTTATGCCACATGCTGCCTTTTTTTTTTTTTTCCTCCTGTGGGAGAGTTTGATGTCTGTAGGTCTATATATGAGCATGCTTGTGCCATTCAAGCCAGTACAGAGTATTGTGTACGGCTATGGTGGTGTCAGTTTGACATCTGTGCATTTCTACACTTACCATTCTTTGCAGTGTGGTTTCTGCTTTGCTCTACTTAATGTTCAGTGTGAAGACAAAAGGACAGAGCTTGAAAGTACTGAAAGAAATGCCAAAAACCTTAAGAGTTGCTTGTCGCCTTGGGACTGACCGTGGATCAGAGAACATTTGGATTAATTGGTTCCAATACTGATGTGTTTTGGGGTGCTTTATTCCCACAGTTCTGTAGTTCACTCCCACATGTTCTTTTTAATTGGACCACAAAATATTTGGACTTTTTTAATTCTCTATCTCAAGTAGACTTTTTTCTGTTGCTCTTCCTTTGCTTTCAAGCTTTGAAGTGGATTTTGGTAACTCCAGCAGTATTGTGATTGGAGACTTTTAATCCAAAGGGAGCATTTAATTTTGACCTCTGAGAGTTGAAAATGAGAATTATTTTCTAAAAATAAGCAGGATTCATCTTTGTGCTGAAGTGAAATGTAGAGACTGCATGAAGCATAAAGTAACTGCAAGTCTGTGGAGAATCTCTTGCACCTAGTGAGGTTTGAAGATCCTTGCCAGCAAAGTTAAGTCTGTTAAGCTGCCTGTGGAAGTCTACCATTAACTCCATGCTTTGGAAACATGGTTGCATCAAGGAGATATCCTTTTTCCTGTTGAAACTCTTGTGTAGAGTCCCTGGCTCTGTCTTGCTCTGTCAGTCCAGACTACCAGGAGTGTTCCCAGCTTGTCTAGTTCAAGCAAGTAGATCCAGTGGTTTATATTTTTTACATATGCAGGGACAATGCTACTGCTGACTCAGGCATGTGTGAAGTAGAGTTGGGGGCAGAAGACAAGGACTGTTCCTGGAATTGTTACCTTCATCTTTTTTCAGTCTGTTCATCTACCTGCATCCATACCCTAGCATGTACATGCCACTGCTTGCTGTCCTGGAGCTATGGATGATCTCATTTGGGAGAAACTGCTCCACCAAATGAGGAGAATGTATACCTGATGAGGGAATGAAGAGATGATGGGCACTAATTATTTCATCTTGTGACTGAAATTTATTTTCCAATTTAATCATATTGCACTTTTAGTGAAATCCAGGTGAGCGTGGTTTTGTGGACATTTTTAACAGAGGAGGGGTTTCTGGTGTGTAACAGCAAAAAGGTCTCAAGTTGGAGGTGCTTGGAAAACTAGTCTTGGACCACTGGGAGGGAAAAAAACCCCAGTATATTTTCTGAGAATTGTCTTCAGATCCCAGCATATGGTTTGTCTCCCACTTATTCTTCCTTAATTGTTTGATAATTAGTTCTTTGTATAGCCTAAAACCAAACTTTAAATGGGTACCTTACTACTGGAGTTGAACTTTTTATTGTTCAGTTCTGTCTTTGTCTCTCTCTTTTGACTGACTTTCTGCCAAAACAATGTGTTTGCTTATTTTTAGGGACTCATCTTCGGGGTCTAGAAACTACGGCTACTTATGACCCTGCTACCCAGGAATTCATCCTCAACAGCCCCACTGTAACCTCCATTAAGTGGTGGCCAGGTGGACGTAAGTGCATCACTGTGTGTCTAAATCTGGAAAATGTATGGAAAAACTGAGGGAGGTGATGTCATGTGTTATATCCACAGAATGATGCTTGAAAGTTGATCCAAAGAGTGGGCTGAAAGGCAGCTGTAACAAGTAACAGATGTATCTGAGCCAACTAAAACTTTGGATTATCTGTGTGCTGTGAAATGTTTCTCAGAAGCATTCACACTATAAATTTGATGTAATTTTCGATCAGTTGTGTAAAAATCTTTATATTTCAGCTCGACTGGCCCAGGTTTGCTCAGGACTGGGTATTGTATAGTCAAGAGAACCATCTTGTGCAACTTTCATTGGCTTGAGCAACACTGTTTGTCTAGCTGTAGAATTTGGATGATAACCAGTCTTGTAAATCTGGTTTTCCAACACATGATGTAGTTCAGGTAATCTCAGATCTGGCTATAAGGAAAGAGACTATGTACATAGGTATGTTGACTGTTAGGGGTTTGGTTTTTTGCCTTTAAACCCACCCCCATTATTTTGCAGTTGGGAAGACATCAAACCATGCCATTGTTCTGGCTCAGCTCTATACGCAGGGCCAGTGCAAAGGGCTGCATGCCTTCATCGTTCCCATACGGCAGCTGGGCACCCATCAACCTTTGCCAGGTAAAAATGGATGTTAAGGCTTTAGCACTCATGGAGTATGTTGTATCTGTTTCTCTTCAGCTCTATCCAGCTGCTTGTGTCTTGTTAATGTATGTGGCTTATTTCACAAGCTAATTTCAGTGGGTAGATGGTAGGTCACAGGACTTATAGGAATCTTTCTTATGATTGAACTACCATTAAGTCATTTTTCATGTTACACATTCAATGAGAAGGTTAGTTTGGGATTTGATTCTGTCCCAGTGTGAGGCAGCATATACAGCTTTCTGAAAAGGAAAGAATATCTTTCATCGTTGTCTAGCTAGAAGTGAGCTGGATGCTTTTCAGAGACAGCTCTCTCCCAGTGACTGGATATCAAGACTGCATGTCAATTATGAAGATCCACATGTTTGGATGGCCACTTTTCCATCAGATTGATTAAGGTCCTCACTAGCTGTCACTCCTAACAATGCCAGCTCTTGCTAGAAAACTAATGTTTGAAGAAGGCTTAAACCTCTTGTGTGGTGCTTAATTCCTGTTTCTTAACACAAGTGCTTTTTTTTGTCTGTGGCAGGTATTACAGTGGGTGACATTGGGCCAAAATTTGGTTATGATGAAATGGATAATGGCTACCTGAAAATGGACAACTTCAGAATTCCTCGGGAAAACATGCTGATGAAATATGCCCAGGTAAAGCAGTGAATTTCAGCATGCACTGTTAGAAATGGACACTTCAGATGCTCTTGTGTGGTTGAAGAGTGTATCGACAGGACTGTAGTGATATTTGTGAGTTTAGAGCTTGAGATGTGAACAGGTAAAAGGAAGATGACTTAAAATCAATGAGCTGGTTGGTTTTTTTCCTCTGTAGGTTGAACCAGATGGCACCTATGTGAAGCCAGTCAGTGACAAGCTAACCTATGGGACCATGGTGTTCATCCGGTCTCTCATTGTTGGAGATTCAGCTCGGTCCCTGTCCCGGGCTTGTACCATTGCCATCCGCTACAGTGCAGTGAGACACCAGTCTGAGCTAAAGCCAGGGTAAGTGCAGGGGAAATAAGAGCAGTTAAAGTTGTGAGGGGAAAATTCTCAAATGGTGGAGGGAAGAGGGACTGTGATGGATGTTGTTTTGCTTTGGCACTTGATAGTTTCAAAATAGTTTCATCTTAAGGTGAGTAATCTTTCATTCTTGATGGCCAAAATTATTTCCCTCTGCCAGAGGCTTTTGCTGTGTGGTCTTAAATATTCTGGTGTGATACAGGTGCAGCTTGTACTCTCCAAGTGGAGAAGCTACTAGACTTGAGCAGGAATTCCTAGCAGTTTGCTAGCCACTGGCATACTAACTCATCTGTATTGTGCTCTAGGGAACCAGAACCCCAGATCTTGGATTATCAGACCCAACAATACAAGCTCTTTCCTCTCCTGGCAACAGCATATGCTTTTCACTTTGTGGGAGCCTACATAAAAAACACTTATCAGCGTATTAGCAGAGACATCAGTGAAGGAGATCTGAGTGAGCTGCCGGAGGTACAGTGTTCTCTGTTCATTTGCTGTAAAGTTTCCTTACAGCATGGGAGAAAAGGCATCAAGCCTTTTTGGCTTTCGCTCATGAGGAGTCTTGTAATTCTTTGGGTTCAGAGATCCCAAGCCCCCTGTGTGCCCATGACTTATTTCTTTATCTGTGCTGTATGTTTAGGAGCCCTGTACAAAAAAAAAGTAATACACAGTGAGAAAGAGACCACAAATATATTTTTTTTTAAAAGGCGATGTTCCAGGAATGATGGTATATTACTTGGGAGTGGCATTAAGACTGGTGTTATGCTTGTGCTGTAGCTTTGTGATTGTTATTCCAAGTGCCTAGGGTATAACTGGTATGTTGATCAAAGGTATCACTACTATACTCGGGGATTAGGGTTGCAAAGTCTCCATTTTTAATTAGAGATTCTGTCTGAGAATGTAATGTGACAGTAGGCAATTGAAAAAGATCATGTACATACGATGCATTGAGATAGAAAGGTTGGGGTACTTGAAAGAAATCTTGACATGTACAGAGATTTTCATATAAACAGTTTGGTTCAGGAAAAAGTCTTTGCAAGAAAAATAAGGTCCTGTGGGACACGGGAAGAATGGTGTTGACTCTGCTTTTTTTTTTTTTCTGGGAGATGCACTACTTCACATGCATGTGTGCAAGCTAAGAATGGAAAATAAAAAAAAATCTGAACTGGCTTTGCCTTTATCCATCAGCTCCATGCACTGACAGCAGGGCTGAAGGCGTTCACTTCCTGGACTGCCAACGCTGGGATTGAGGAATGTCGGATGGCATGTGGTGGGCATGGCTACTCTCGCTGCAGTGGCATCCCTGACATCTATGTCACCTTCACCCCATCCTGCACCTATGAGGGAGAAAACACAGTCATGATGCTGCAGACAGCAAGGTATAGTTGCTTCTGACCAGAGATGTTCTTGCCTTGTCATTATGGTCTTTGTAGCTGAAGCAATTAGCAGAAGAGTATCCCATATTACCATGTAGCTGGTCTCTCTTGTTTCTGTCCTTCACCCTATTTTTGACAGAAGAGTATATACCTACAGATGTTCCTTGCTAGTCTGACCCTAGGTAAGATGACTTCTCTCCATCTGAAAAATTTAATAGTGAAAGTTGCTATTTGTCATCTATATCTTCAGGTTTCTTGTCAAAAGCTACACCCAGGTTAATTCTGGGCAGCAGGTTACTGGCATGGTGTCCTACCTTAACGATCTCTCCAGGCAACGCATTCAGCCACAGCACGTGGCTGCCAGGACTGTGACTGTGAGGATAAACGATCCAGTCAGCTTGGTAGAAGCCTACAAAGCACGTGCTGCCCGGTGAGTTCATGCTTATTAGCACCAGTAAAGCTGTGTATCTTGGGAGATGGTGGTCATGTGTTGCCTGTTAATGTTAGATTCTCAGGATGCGATTTGCAAAGCTTTGCTCCATGTATTGCTCTAAAGTAATGCTAGGCTAGGTCAGTGGTAAGTGCTTTGAGGTTATAAGAGGCTACATACCACCTACACATAGCCTAGTTAATCTACTCTGATCCATTTTGAAATCTTTCTCTTAAATAAGAGTATATTTGTGCATACAAATGCCAACATTGTTCAGATTGCTCAGATATGTCTGTAGAGAAAGTCCTGATACTAAAGTCTGTAGTGAAGGAAATGTGAGAGGAGAACAGATACCTACATGTAAGTAATCAAGCACCATGTATGTGCTGTTAAATGTTGTCTTACTGCTCTGTGGCTGTGTTCTAGCTGCAGCAGTGGTGGTGGGGAGGGTGGGGGTGCAGTTTAGAGCCTGAGCTGCTCACTCCAGACACTGTAATCAGTTGTGGCACACAACCTCTGAGTTCTGAGGTCAAGTGCTGGCTACAACAACCCCATGCCATGTTACAGGCTTGGAGAAGTGTGGCTAAAAAGCTATCTGATAGAAAAGGACCTGGGGGTTCTAACGGACAAGCAGCTGAATATGAGCCAGCAGTATGCCCAGGTGGCCAAGAAAGCCAATGGCATCCTGGCTTGTATTAGAAATAGTGTGAGAAGCAGAAGTAGGGAGGTGATTGTCCCCCTGTACTCAGCACTGGTGAGGCCACACCTTGAGTATTGTGTCCAGTTTTGGGCTCCTAAAAACAAGAGGGTTATCGAGGTGCTGGAGCAACTGCAGAGGAGGGCAACAAAGCTGATGAAAGGCCTGGAGAATAAATCTTACTAAGAGTGATTGAAGGAGCAGGGACTGTTTAGTTTGAGGAAAAGAAGACTAAGGGGAGACCTCATCTCTCTACAACTACCTGAAAGGACATTGTAGAGAAGTTGGTGCTGGTCTCTTCTCACAGATAATTAGCGATAGAACAAGAGGGATTGGATTCAAGCTGCAGCAGGGTAGGTTTAGACTGGACATCAGGGAAAAAATTTTCACAGGAGTGGTCAGACACTGTAATAGGCTGCCCAGGAAGGTGGTTGAGTCTCTATCCCTGGATGTGTTTAAGGGTCGTTCACATGTGGTGTTGGACATGGTTTAGGGCTGAACTTTGTAGAGTTAATAGTTGGACTTGATGATCCCAAGGGTCTTTTCCAACCTGAATGATTCTATGATTCTGTGAATTCAATGTATGTAGTCTTCTTAATGTGGTGTTATTGCATAAGCTGTTCTCCTTCTTATGAAATAGGCTTGTAGAAGCTGCAGCAAAGAATCTGCAAGCTGAACTGAACCACAGAAAGAGCAAGGAGGATGCCTGGAACAGAACTTCTGTTGATCTTGTGCGTGCTTCTGAGGTCAGTGATGTCTGATAAAGAAATGTGCTATAAGAGCTTTTCATCTCTTCATGAATCTGGTTCACTTTCCTTTCATTTCTTGTAGGCACACTGTCACTATGTGATAGTGAAGCTTTTCACAGCAAAGCTGTCCGAGATCAGTAATGCAGCTGTCTGTGCTGTCCTGACTGATCTGTGCCTCCTGTACACACTGTATGGTATCAGCAAGAACACAGGGGATTTCTTGCAGGTTGGTGTCTTTCTCCAGCATCTTCAACCTCGACAGCCAGAGTCATTGTTTGCAAAGATGCTTTAAATGCAAAGTTGCACAAATGTTTAAGTGTAAGGTCTTGCCTGTTGGTTTCCAGAAGGCCATTAGCCATGCAGGGCTGATGGAAGACTTCTTGTCAAGGTTCACTTGTGGTCTGCCTTCAGTGAATGGGTTTAAATTGTCAAGCATTACTTTTCTTCTCTTCATTCTTTCAGTTTGAGAATATATTTGTGCAGCTGTGTTTTATTTTGTCTTCACACAGATGTTGTATGTTTTGTCTTCCCATTTTCCTCTTTGCTGCCTACCAGAAAGTTCCCTGAAACCAGGAAGAATTTAATACACACATAAGCACATTCTTAAGAAAACTTGCTACTGAAGTTAATGCACAGGCACTCTAAAGAAGGAGTCTTCCATCAAAGATTACTTAGCCGGGTAGTGTGCTGGGCTATGCTAGGCATTTCCTTTTTCTTGTGCAAGTCACCATTTTTGTTACTTAGCACTTAGAGGGGAAAAAAAAAAAACAACCTGGTGTTTTATGGACTGATGTATTTTTGTGTGGGGAAGGCTGACTTGTGTTAGACCTCAGGGGAAGGGAAGGTTCTTTTGACTTGCGTACTCTTGTGATAATACCTGGTTTGTGTTTTTTTTTTCCCAAGGCGGGTATTCTGACCGATGCCCAAATTACTCAAGTAAACCAGCGTGTGAAAGAGCTCTTGGCTATAATTCGTCCTAACGCGGTAGCACTGGTAGACTCCTTTGACTTTCATGACGTTCATCTTGGATCCGTACTTGGCCGGTATGATGGCAATGTCTATGAGAATTTGTTTGAGTGGGCAAAGAAATCACCACTCAATAAAACAGAGGTAAAGAATTTTTTATTTCTTCATCTTTAGTCACTTTGGTCCAGAGAAATAACCTTATTTATAGGTTTTTCATTTTTGATCCAGTGATTTCAGCACATAATTGATGAAAGGGGGAGAAAAGTCACTATTGGTACCAAAAGTAGCAATCTACTTCTGCTCCTCTGCTTTCAGAATACTTTCCTCAGTTATACTCCTTTGTGTATCTCAGATGCATCTCTGTGGGATACTTTTGAGTTTCTCAGCTGAGGGAGGAAATCATAGACTCCCTAAAGAAATAATTGAATAATCTCATTAAATTGAAAAGAAATTAAAACTTGCTGTTAATGCTGCTTAGTGATAGTATCTGTGAAATCCTTCCCTGTTTTATGGCAAATCTTTCTGTGCCTTCAGGCAGTAGTAGTGACTGGAGAAGAAAATAAATTGCTTTCAGGTAGTACTTAAGTGTCAGGTTTCTACCCCTAAGGCTGTAGCTACATCTGAGCTAATAAAAGAAACTGAGCTGAGAACAGTCAGTGTCCCTCTTCCATCAGCTGAAAGAGTTCTAAATCCTGTCTGTGGCCTCTACTGTCTTTGACTTGGACAGACTATCTCCTACGATGGGCTGCCAGAGACTGCAATTGTAGTTAAAGCCCACCAGAACTTACTCAAGTTTCTGTATTTCTGAAGTCAGTGAGAGAGCTTCATTACAGTTCCATTATGGAATCTGACAGTTCTAATTGAATGAAAATGCCAAAGAATTGTTTGTATGGATCAGAGATGTCATGCATTCCTTTTCCTTATAAGAAAAGTAGTGGGGGAAGCTGTTTTTGCTTATTCTCCTTGGTGTCAGAGAAGCTCACATACAGGACTTAATTATCTGTTCTCTAAATCCCCAAAGTGCCTCTGACTCAAATTTCTTTAGAATAAAAACATGCTGCAAGACAGAAGGAGCTAAAACTGTTCTAAAGCTCAGGCCTGACCTTCTTGTAACCTCTCTTGTCCTCTTACAGGTTCATGAGTCTTTCCACAAACACCTGAAGCCAATGCAATCCAAGCTGTGAAATCTGCAGGTTTTTTTAAATGCACACTTTTTCCTGACCTGAAAAGTGGGTGTTTACATCCTTTCTTCAGGCACCTAAATCAAACCTTTCAAAGCCTGGTAGCTGTAGGACAGTGAATAATTGTAGCCTTTCTTTCCACTTTTTATAAATCGAGGAGGTTTTTGGGGAGAGTGCATAGGAATCGATGTCTGTTTTTAAAGTGCAATTACAATGGTAAAATTAACCTTTTAAAAATCTGGAAAGCTTTATGAATTCATACAAGGATTGCTTTTGTGAAGCTGCTAACTAGAGAGAAGTTACTGTAAACAGGAAACAGCAGGATTTTACTACTAAGTAGTTAACAGCCTCAGGCAATAGCTTCTAATGAGCAGTTATGTCCTCCACCCAAAAAGCATCAATGTCTTGGGTTTTTTTAATTTTATCTTTAAGATGAGCACCATCTCTCTCCTTGTTTGGCAAATATTTATGCTGTTTAAAGACTCCTGTGTGGCTTTGTGCACACGAATCTGCATGTGGCACTACTTTCCTGATATAGCTGGGAAGTCAGTACCCATCCTTCTCTGGATCTTTCCGGAAGAAATCTTCATGTTTTCCCACGCACCCTTCTCTCACTGCCCTGCAGAAACTCCTTTTGCCACCTCCAACACTGACACCTTCATTTTGCTAACAAGAAATCAAAGGAGAATATA